>CAUHTR010002719.1:0-38368 GCA_959609185.1 Schmidtea polychroa | reverse complement strand
TTTAACAATTTATAGTTCATTTGTGAAGGCCAGACGAAGACAAATCTTTTGAGCCATAAAAATAATTTTTATCACTAGTGGTAATAAAAGTTACTTAATTTTTTAGTCAGACACTGATTGATGAAAAAATTATTATTATTTTTCAAAAATATTATTAACTGTGCTCGCGGAGTCCTACTTTTCGTGACCCCAAAACATAGTCTGAAACTTAAAATATTTAAAACTTTTATAGTTCATTTTGAAGACCAGACGGTGATCTATCTTTTGAGCCATAGAAATAATTTTTATCATTAGAAGTATAAAAGTTATTAATTTTTTAGTCAGACACTAATTTATAGGAAAATTATAGCAAATTTTATGAAGAAATTTACGGGTGATTTATCATTCACCCAATCAGGTAAGACTTTAAATATTATTATTATTATTATTATTATTATTATTATTATTATTATTATTATTATTATTGGGTATTGCTCGCAAGGGTACTGGCCCGAGTTTATCCGACAAAATATTTTGTCCCCCTATGGGTAATGCTCACAAGGGTACTGCTCACGCTCAACAACTCACAAGGGTATTATTAAACAAATCAACAAAACATACATTTATTTAAACAAAACTAATGTAAAATTAACAAAGATAAACCTAATATTGATGTACTACTAAACAAATCAACATTGGATTATTATTACAAAGTTTATTATTATTATTAATATTATTATTATTATTATTATTATTATTATTATTATATTATTATTATTATTATTATTATTATTATTATAAGAGATATGTAGTTGCATGCTGACTGTAAACTACTGTTACAAATTATTTTCTAGTATACCAAATATAAAAATGAAAACATTACAAGTTTTCAAAAATAAATATTTTTTACCAATAATATCCTTTCTATGCTGAAACATTTTCGATAATTTTATATGAAAAATATAATGTTTAAACATAGAAAGAATTGTGAAAACTATAACGAGTTTCAATAAAATATATACATTTATAAAAGAATACAAATCAATAAAAAAACATATTTTTTTTAAAGATATATTAATATATCACATTAGTCTGATAAAAATGACATCATCAATGTCAGTAACATCATCATTATTTATAATTCTTGGACTGTCCTGATCATCGAAAGATGGGCTTTCTCCACCAAAAAGCGGTCCAATCTCTTCATGAGTAAATACCTGGCCAGCATCAGTTTCCTCAAATCCTAAATAATGTCCATATGCCAGACTGGTATTAGGCCCCACCCATAGTCTCTTGTCATCGTTGTTCGACAAGGCTATCTTCATATTCTTGAAAGTAAAGAGCTGATGGTTTCTAGTACCTATTCTCGTTTGTGGCACAGTATATACTACGCTGTTGTTGTAGCAGTCTAAATAAGACTGATGCCCTATCTCAGTATTAGCAAGCTGAACTCCCTTAGCCCTAAGTGTTGGCCTTATCTCCTAACAAACTATAACACTTAGGGCGCAAGAACACCCACTCCTTATAAGCAAGCCCTTTACTTTCATCCTTAAATTTCCCTATCACAGAATCCAAACTCTTGAATACAAAGATGGAGCAGGATCATAATTACTAGTGTCTAGAAGATTATCACGAATCATTGCCGGCAAAAGAGTGTCAAGTTTACAGTGCTTTATCTCTAAGAAAAAGGAGTCGGTGTCGCCGGCAACGATATTTATATCATAGTTAAATTCATTTCTATATTTTGCCAATTCTATATACTGTAACTGGTACATCCTCAGTTTTAGACAGGTCTAGCACAGATTGGCCAATGTAGCTAGGCCTGTCTAACATATAGAATCCTTATTTAGATGAGCTGCAATCAGATCATCATCAATTCTGATAGATTTTCTGAATGTAGGTTTTGAGGCATATACAATCATCTTTTCAGCTGAATTGCATAGCCTCAAATTCATCCGTTTTTTAAGGTTTTCTACGGATTTCCATACAGACTATTATTAAATAATTTATATAAATCTCTATGCAGCTCGCATGTAGAATTTGAGCGCAAATTAGTATTAGTTGATATGTAATCTTTAGAAATAGGTGCATGCTTAAATTTAATTGCCCTATGTACATTTTTAATTAAAGCCCCCAATTCAATATACACTTGAGAAGTCGCCAATGAAGAACATGGTTCTTCTTCGGCCAATGCGTGAGCATACAGCTTCTCAACTTTTGAATCTGGCGGGCACATTTTTTTCCGGAGCAATCGGAAAATCATTCAAAAAATCATGCAAGCAATCAGGGATATCGATATCAACCTCCATAGTATAGCCATATGGAAGGTTATCAATATCAGTATTCATACATTCATACAAGACAGAATCAAGGTCATCATACACCCATTCAAAATCACCATACGGAAGCTTTTGGCTTAAGGCCCAACCATACAAGTTGTTTATATCTATATGCAAGAGTTCTGTGTCTTCAGAACTTACAACATAATGTTTGTTAACAAATGTTAACCACCCCGTATCCCCTCTTCATAGAAATTAAACATTTCCATGTCCTGTAAAAGTTCAATGGGTTCCTTTAATGTCATAAGCGCTGAGGCCCATGACATACCGGGAATACCATAAAATTTAGAGGCTCAAGACCATTGTATGCAATGGCCTTTTCACGGAATTGTGTAAATAATCTGCGAGGAGAAAACACATCAAGTTTAAGGTATGTTAACATATAGTCTAACATATTGTTGCAATTTTGTTGAGTCCAAAATAACTAGGGCTAATTCATATTCATCATTAGACACAGAATCCCAAATAGGAGGCAATTCAAGAGTTTTATTCCAGGACCTCAAGAGATTTAGCGAAGTCATAAGGGAAGATACCTTTGGCTCGAACAATTGCGCCATCAAAAACAGAAGAAGTTAAAGGCAGATCGGAAAGAGTCTTAACAGCTTTTGCAAGTGATGAATTAACAAACTGCCATGCTGTCAATAAAACGAACAAGGCAGTTTGTTAATGTACGCGATGAGAGGAGATAAATTTTTCCGTAGTGGTTGGAATAATATTCAATTCCCAAGAAGGAAAATTATTCAAACCATACTTCAAAATATGATGGAGATCATACCCCCTCAAATTGTGAAATACAACAGGTAACTGTCTCTGAATTCTGCGAGACACATTACATTTCCTACAGGCATGCACCAAGATACTTACCTGTGAAGTGACAATGGTCCCTAACTCTATCTCTAATAAATTTTTTACAAAGATAGCAGGTCTGGAATTATAAAAGGCACGATCTTCAGCGAAAGACAAGGTTTGCATAGCTTATTACCGTTAATTTCGTAATATGGCAGGACAATTTTGACCGCAATTTCCTCCACCTTACGCAAGAAAGACAACACACAATCATCACCAACAAACTCATAATAAAATCTAGTTTTGTTATAATTGTTAATTAGTAACATGCCTGCTGTTATTGGCATGTGTTTTTGATGGTGGGTGATATCCTCAGGTAAAATCGCCTCAAAATCGGCATATATCACGAATGGCGGGGGTTACTGTTTTTGCATAGTTTGAGATATTAAATTTTTCTCTTTCGGTAATGTATATAAAGTAGAACCTATTTGATTCTTACGGCATAGGTCTACATGGATATCATAAGCGCTCCTATGTCTGAAGCCATTAAGGCAATGTGGGCACCATTTGACGCGAATCCAAAGGTGACAGGAGCTATTTGGGTGTGAATTCATAAGTTTTTGAAGATCAAAAACTGCGGTGTAATGAAAATTATCACCGTCTTCTAATAATAATAAATATATGGGTTTACCACCTATAACCTTAGATCGGTGAATAATATCTAACTGGGGATGATGAGGGATATAATCTTCATTGTTGATAGGTTTCGCTGGTTTATTTCTATATATTAAAACGTTCACGGTTTTTGCGTTCGAACTTAGGTATGTTACTTAATCTCATCGGGCAATCACTAATGGGGTCAAAATTAATTTCATCCAAATAATTTTGGTAAACACTAACTCGATGCTTATTTCTGCGTATAACATCACGCTTTAAGAGGGCTAGAACACTATATATAAAACACATATCATCATCTGTGTTTTGGATATTGGCAATTGCGTATTTAGACTTTAACGCTGTCGGGGTGGGGATATAACTATGTCCAGCTAACCTATTCATAATCTTATACTTATTTATTATGAAGTCAATTTCTTTTATTTTAACAACCCGCCATCCGCTACCTAAATATGTGAATTTTTCTATCTTATTATTTAATTTAGTGATGCCATTGATTAAAAGGTTTTCTGAAAAAACTTCGGCGTTATTGGAGAAAAAATTATCTCGGATTTCGCCATCTTTCTCAAATTGTATGAGAACCGTGAACTGAATTTTAACGGGCCCCATACCGTTCATTTCTGATACTAGTTTTTGAATAATTTTTGGTGTTATTGCTATCTGTACTAAGGCGTCTTTCTCCACGTCAAACCTTAGATTTTTTCAAGCCCCCTTAAAATCTATTTCTATTTCTGGCTCGTCGTCTATATCGACTGAACCGCCTATTTGATTATTTAGTATATTATTTAGTATATTATTTAGGTTATTATCTATTTCATCACCACCATCATTAACTTTAACAATTTTAGATGGAACACAAGACCCAGGACTAACAGCAGGCCGTTTTTATTTTAATTAGATTATTATTCACATTATTATTTACATTATTAATTACATTTTGTGCTGTGCTATTCACATTTTTATTTTTATATACAGTTTTATTTACAGTTTTGATATGTTCTGTATTATTTAACTTATTAAAAAGTTTCTTTTTATTTAAAGTAAACTGATTTAGATGTTTACTATGTATATTATAAAAATCCATATATTTTATAGGTTGGGAAGTCTGGCATAGTGGACATAAATAGTATTTGAGTCCATAGAATTTATGCCCATAGTATTTTTTCATGTTTTTGTGACATACTTTAGTATGCCCAGTCGAAGACATGCAATACCGAGGATATAATTGGCCTATTAATAAATTTATTTAATAATTATCTAAATATTGTTGTAATATAGAATGTTTAATATCTTATTAACAATTGTTAGTAGTTATTCAGTTTTTTTTATTAGACAATAATTATAAAACTGAATAACTATTAACAATTATTAATAAAGGATATATTATTAGCAGTTAGATCAAAGACATGGAAATTTAAAGGTATTATTATTATTATTATTATTATTATTATTATTATTATTATTATTATTATTATTATTATTATTATTATTATTATTATTATTATTATTATTATTATTATTATTATAAGAGAGATGTAGTTGCATGCTGACTGCAAACTACCATGGTAATGCCATAATTATGGGTCAATTATTATTATTATTATTATTATTATTATTATTATTATTATTATTATTATTATTATTATTATAATTATTATTATTATTATTATTATTATTTCTAAACTTAAATTATAACTTTCTCAAGAATATTATAATAATTTCTTCTACATTTTCATCGTTTTAAATTTTCATCATCATTTCATATAAATTTTCATCATTTCATATAATTTGTTCAGGATTTTCAAATAAAATTGTTCAGGATTTTCAAATAAATTTTCATCATCATTTTCTAATAAATTTTCATCATCTGTTCATATAATTTTTCTTCATATAAATTTTCTTCATATAAATTATCTTCATATAAATTTTCTTCATATAAATTTTCTTCATATAAATTTTATTCGTCAATTACAAATTTACAGCATTTTTTAAAATAATTTAAAGAAAGTTATAATTTAAGTTTATAAATAATTTATAAATAATTACGATTAATAAAAAATATTATTCATGAAAAAAAAAACTAACATTTAGACTCTGAATCAGAGTCTGTTTCGTCCTCAGAGAGAATATTTCCAAAGACCTCCTTAATAGGGGCATCTCCAATAAAAGTAGAGGCATAATCTGCTTCCTCCCCAATAGCAGTGGGGGCATCAATTAGCATTGTTTCATCAATAGGTGTAGCATAAATTGGAGCATCATTCAAAACATTTGAAGCTTCTAAATCATTTTTAAAAATTACATATAAAAATAATAAAAAATTACTTGATAAATCTTCATCATCCTGACTAATGACTATTGTATCGTCATTGTCGCTAATAATTACTATTGTATCGTCATTGTCGCTAATAATTACTATTGTATCGTCATTGTCGCTAATAATTATAGGATCTTCATCATCGCTCACCATTATAACGTCTAAATAATAATAATAATAATATTAATAAATAAAAATAAAATTACCATATGTACAATTTAAATTAAATCCATCTTCATTTTCAGTAACTTCGTACCACAAATCATCTATAAAATAAATATATAAAAATAAATAAAATAATAATATTTTACCATTGCTGCCAGCCATCATACTTCTCAGAATATTATTTTCTTGTCCTTCCATTTTGTAAAAATTTTAAATTAATTGTGACGAATTTGGAAATTGTAAATGTTTATAAAGAGATTTAAATTTTCCTGTCCCAGCCAATAAGATTTCGGTATACACACATAGAAACTTAAATATTTTACTTTGTTAGCCAATCACATTGCATCTACACGTGCCTTGTTAATCACACTGTTTCCATGTGACTGTCTTTATTAGTCAGTTCTTTGTTAACATGCACTGTGCATGCACGGAGCATGTGATGGCTTTATGATAAGTAATAAGTTAATTAAAAATAATTAATAAGTTAATAATAACAATAAAATTAAAGTCTTTCTTATTAAATAATAATAATAAAAGTCTTTCTTATTAAATAACAACAACAAAGCATACACTAAACATTTATTAAACATGAAACTTTTTGTACAACAACCACGCCAAACAGTGTTGACCACATGTTTGGGTCAAGGGATTTTGAAACATAGTTTTATTATACACAATAGGTTTCTCCATTGTTTATAGTTTTGATATCAACAAAGCCGGGTAATAAAAACCCATAGGATCGAACACGAATATATTACCAGGTTTCATATATATAGCTATCCAATGTTCTCCACGAAGATGAGACGATTGAGTATTGACGATTATTGCTTGATTATGCTCAAATATGGAATTTTATCAAGAGGAAAAACTCCAACAAATTCATTTCCCAATATCTGTTTTCAATTCTCAGTACCTGAACAGAACTACTTAAATAAATCGAGAGTATAAAAACAACTTACTCCATGACAACTTTTTGTGTTTCAATATACATTTATACCAACACAGTTCTATTTGCAGTAATTTGAACTTCATTTTCAAATACTCCATATATTATAACATGTACTGGTTCAGTAATGGCTTTTGCAAACTTTATATCCAGTCGTAAATTTCCACTTTTGAGGTAATTGACTTTGATTTAAATCAAATCAGGGGCTAAAACAAATGTAAAAAATGGGTATTTGCTCTTAAAATCCTCTAGAGTTATTCCGCAATTCAAATTTTTATCTAAATAACCCAGATTTCTAACAATACTCTGCATATATGTCGCACAGTAATTGTCATTCTTGAAATCTTGAATATATGTTTCTCTATAATCAGTATTTTTCGACAAAGTCAATGATGTAACACCAAAGTTTTTGAAAATTGAGCTGGACGCAGTATATGATCCATTATATTGTGCTTCACTTTCAAATGTTATCAGAATAAAATTAGGCATTCTTCTGTCACCAAATATTTGTTCTTTATAGAATGATGAAGCACCTTTAGCAATAGCAAATTGTACAATTTCCTTTGTTTTTAATGGATAAATTGCATGTTTGAATTAAGACCCAATTGATGACCTGCTAATACTGAGGGGTCTACTCGAACTCTTCTCACCAATAATTTTGCATCAACTAATTGACATATTGGTGTAGTAGTTGCACTAGTAAGAGATAATGCAGAATCAGACCTTTTCAGTCTAATATGTACATTAACTTCCGGTAGTAAATATTTCGGTTGATCCATAAAATCAAGTTGTAATGATGAGCACATGGTGAAAACCTTTGAGCCTTTTACCCACTTTTTTCTTTTATCATCAGTGCCATAGCCCATAGAAGTAAGACATGTATTTTTAGTATCGGAATTGTAATTTAAAATAGTTTCTATTAATGCCTTGTGAATGAATGTATTATTTCCGCCCTCAATCTTGATATTATTAAATCCCAACACTGCATCTTTAAACAGAGTATGAAACAGGAATTGTTCGGTATTACATCTGCATTGGCATCCAAAACTTTCTATCTTTATCTACAACCTTAATCTGAACCGTCAATAAAGTATCGTTCAAATCTAAATATTCGGTTTGTGAACATTAATATAAAACTCGATATCATTTCTACTATCGGTAATTGAATTCATAGGAAAAACTTCCTCAAATGCCCCAAATTCTATTACAGCCTGGGCGACGGTCTATCAAATATACATAATTCAGATTACCACAATCATTTTGCAAATATAGTTCCATGTCCTTTCATTCGTTTGTTTATACGTGATATTCCATGTCTTTTACGTTTTGGAGCTGGAGCTGGAGCTGGAGGTTTTTGAAACATACCTGCAACCCCAGGTAAAACTTTCCCTAATTCAGCTAAAGCATTTGTTTTTAGAGATGGTAATATTTTCTGTTCATTCATAATAACATCTTTTGCAGTTTTCATACCAAAACTACCAATACGTTTAAGAATAGGCAGGGCAAATCTACCAATAGTTCTCAACCATACTGATCTGTACTGTTTACCAATAAAATATGGTAATTCACCGCCAGATTGGCTACCACTATACATACTAATAATATCAGAATTAGACATTTATTTTACGAAAATGTAATGTCAAATGAGTTTTTGAACCTTTTGGAAAGTTTATAAGTTTTCCACTATCATCACGAATATTTATTTCTATATTGTTTATACATAAACTTGCTATTGGTAAATACATGGGATTATCGATATTTATATTGACAACTTCATCATGTTCATATTTTCCAATCCATACCGATTTCAAAAGAGGAACACTGGAATCACCAACAATTATGGGTTCGATAATGTTAGTATATATGAGCATTTGTTGATGATGTTCTAGTATTCTTGGTTTGCGTATACCAGTCGATTTTTCTCGATATTTTTGCCTATCTAATCCAAGTGAATTTGCCAAATTTTTATTCAATGTAACTTCGCAAATATCCTCATTCAAACTGAAGGTAAACATCAAATCTTTCACAATTTCCAAATTTTTAAATATGTGTGAACAATTGAACTTTAAATATTTAAGTAAATCATCAAGTTTATCAAAATATAATTCATCAGCAAAGGTAAATGATTCTTTCAACTTCATCATTATACGACACAGATATTTTGATTTCTTCTTTCATTACACTGTTTGCTTCAAATAGATTAAAACGTAATAAATACTCGGTCTCTGTAACAATATTTTTCAACTTATTGCAACCCATTCGTTTGGCATCTTCAATAGTTTCGAATGTTATTGTAAATGGTTTAAAATCACAACTGATATTTAATCCATCCTTGTAAAACATATAGCAATGCGAATCTAATATTTGATTCGGAATATGATATGTTTTATCATAATTACTAATAACAAAGATACCGCTACATGTTTTCACAATATTCCTTCTGAAATCAATCTTACAATGACTATAAAATGGGAATGTGTTGTACACGAATGTAAAATCTTGCAGTGCAACTTCCCAGTCACCATTTAAAAGAAATCGGATTCTGGAGATTGACCATGAATTTACTGGCTTGATTGTCTGGATGAATTAATGGGCAACTATTGCTCGGTAAAATAGTATAAAAATTCACTTTACTAGGTCTTTTGCTGATATCCATGACGGGTTTTGATAACCATGCCATTTGACATAGTATTGTTTATCCTTACCGACCTTTTAGTTTTCAATATTTTTTGAATTCTAAATACTTTTGGGGGAGGAATGACTTGTAATTCCTGCTCATAAAATTTCCCTTGTACAATATTATTATCATTGTCTTTGATGACATACATTACAGGATTCTGTTTAGTATTTATTTTTGAAATTACAAAGACTTCATCACTCCAATTTGTATCAAAATTTTTAATAAATGGTGATGCACTAATTCTAACATGGTCACCGACTTTATATTTAGGTTTTGCAATTTTTACAGATTTCTTAGAAGTCAATGATGTTTTTGATGTAATATCAACAGGTCTCAATCCATTCAGTCCTCGATGTGATGAATGATTATAACTTGTTATTATTTTCGGTAAAGCATTTACCCATTTTTTATTACCTTGATGCACGAACAATTTCTTTAATCTATCTCTCAATGTTCGATTAAATCTTTCAACATGGGCAGCTTTGTATTGAGAATGTACCGAGTAGTGATTTATTTTCAGTTTATCGAGGACTTGCTTAACTTTGCTATTGTAGAATTCTTTACCTAAAATAATAATAATAATAATAATAATAATAATAATAATAATAATAATAATAATAATAATAATAATACCTAAATCTGTTTGCAAGTTATTAGGATGTCCATCTTTAAATAAAATATTAATTGCCTTTGACATTTCATCTGCAGATTTTGCCTTGACTGGTATTGCTCGTGCAAACCTGCTGAATACATTAATACATGTTAAAATATATTTATTCCCATTGTTAATTTTCGAATAGGGTATCATCTCCATCAAATCCATTTGCCATAAATCGTCAATACCAAATGTTTTATACGCTCTTGTGGAAATCTTTTCCGCATTGGTTTGTTCAAACTGTACGCAAGCTGATCTGATAACCACTTCTGGGTTTCTTTTTTCGAATTCGGACTCTTTTCTTTAATTTTGCCACTCCACCGAAACCGGCTTCGTCTTCTGGGTTCGTCCAAATCTTCTCCATTACAAGCAAGAAGATTTAAAATTAAAATTTAAATTAGGTAATGAGGATTAGCACCCATTGTTTATGATTGATTTCCTACAACTCCACCTAATAATGATAATGCCAGAGGTATCAATGCACCAATAAATCCACCTTGTTGTTTATATATAATTTTCCTCATTTGCTTACGATTTTTATTATTTACTAAAGATAACAATGGTTTCCTATGTTTGCTCAATAATGCTTTTTTGATTTACTGATTTAATTTTGCCTTTGCTACTTTAAGTATAATATTGAGTAAATCATCGACAACGAAATTTGGGAATGATTGCAATATATTCATTCTTTTCATACTCGGGGCCTTTAACAATGCATTAAAAAATGGAAAACTGCGATGATTTTTAACTACTTTTTTACTGGTTTTACCGGTTTTACGGGTTTTACGTTTAGGTTTAGGATTTTTCGAAATAAGATTCATTGCAGAAAAATTTTCAGTTACAAGTTTTTTAGATGGTGTATAACTAGTTGTTGGTGGAACCTTTGGAACTTTAATACTCTTTCTAATACTTTTTCTTAATTTCCTAATATTTTTCACCCTTGCTTTTAGAAACATTATTATTCATAGAGGTTTTCAACTTTGTTTATAAACCATGGCACCTTTTGGGTTGAAAATATCTGTTTTTACCCGTATATCATCAGGACAATTTTGTGTGAAATCGAGAAATATATACCCATGAGGTATTTTCGTAGCATTTTGAAATGCACTGATAAGAAAATTACGATTGTTAGGGTATGCTTGTTGTCCAAGAAAATCAATCACTGTTGCATCTCTAGGATTCTTGAAAATAACTAAATATTGTACATTTAAATTACGTGTTCGATGTGCCCCACCTTGATGAAATAGATTTTATGTTATGAAAATAACTGTTACACCGACATGTCTGCTGATCTATGTAAATAAATTATTAAAATCCTTTTCTTTATTGGCGTCCTGGTACAAATCATCAATGATTATAACATCACCTTTTTGTAATCGACTTGACCAGTTTTTATCAAATCCCTTTACTATTTTCATGTTTTTCAACTGACAGAAACTTGATTGCGTCAATCCATGTTCTTCCCCGGCGCCTCTATGCGAATAAACATTGTTAAATTTTGTTTTGAACAAATTTGATTTAAGTAATTTACAAACAAATAATGCTTTTCCGCTACCACTTGGACCAACGATTTGGTAAACTGCATCATTTCGTAGTTTCATTTTTTAAATTTAAACTATATAATTATTGTTTATATTTATATTGTTTATATATATATTTAACTATATAACTATTTTAAAATAAATATATATATCAGAGTTTTATAATTATTTCATTAAAATGCTTTCAAATATAAATTACAGAGCAAAAGCCGATGTATCAAAAATGGTATTTCCAATGGGGAAACCACAACAACTTATCAATAGAAGTAAAAAATATCCAATAATATATTTCAAAACTGGTAAATGTAGAATTATGGGGTATAAGGGTATATAATCAAAGCTGGTGAATATAATGTTTATGATTTAGAAATACAATCGATAACCGTAACTTCCGATATAAGTTTTTCTTGTAATTTAAATAAATTGACTAAATTAATATCATGCTTTTACGAACCAGAATTATTTCCAGCTTTGAGATATATAGAATATAACCCTTTGTAAATATATTCGCTAGCGGTAAGATAGTAATTCTTGGAATAAAAAATATTGATTACAAATGTATAGTTGATAATATCATATCTGAAATTAAATCAATAATTGAAGGAAAATAATTTTTAGATTTTTATTATCACTTAATTAATTATTTTAAAAATCATGTCATTGCAAATCCGATGCAACTGAAATGCATGATTCTGATTGGTCGAAATCTAATTGGCTGATGATTATTTATAACAAAATGTTTTGGGTTTAGTTATCATTTTTAAACCATGTACAATATTCAAAGTTCAGCTATAGCAGCCATGAAAGAACATGAACATTATGGTAAATTTAAATTGTTTTTTAATATTAATTGTATTTATCATATTATTATTTACAGATGAATATCATGCAATAATACTGGAAAGATTGTATTTTTATTACCCACAAATGTATGATATTCTCAATGATCGAGATGTTGCAATAATCCCTGATTTAATTTACAATGAAACCAGACTGGATTTTCGATATTATCAATACATTTCTCTGGGATGTGAAGATTGGAAGAACAATGAAGGAAGTGGAAGCAGAACACCCTTGCATTTTGGAATGTAGCTGTTGCAATTTTCCGCTACCAGAGATATGTCGAATGGTCTTTGGTAAAGACACTTCGTAATTATCATTTTTGTCAAATTTTATCAAAATAAATTTTTAAATATTTTTGTTTTGTCTTTTTTAGTAAATAGAAATATGAATAATATTAATAATAATAATAAAAATAGTTTGAAAATAATAAAAACATTAATAATAATATGACACATATAACATATGAAAATGCAAAATCAATGCATTTTGAATGCAATTAAAACAAAGACATACTGCGATTTGATTGGTTTATAAACAATAGTCATAGGTTTCTATCCACTGAGTAAATTTGGATTTGATTATCTAAACAATGAATATTATTAAAATATATATTATAAAATAAATTACATCTTGAGACCACTGGTAGTAATGTTCTGAGTCCCATAAACTTTTTTCGATGATAATTTTCATATAAGTGAATCCTACAATTATTCGGGTCCACTTCATTTCTTCGTCGAATAGGCAATTGAAGATTCGATTAAAATAAAACTTCTTTGTTTCAAGGCATTTCACATCCATCATGTTCTGGTAGTCGATATGGTTGCCTTTAATAATTTGTTCAGTCCGATTGATTAGGAAACTGAGGCTTTCCGTAATGTTTTTGTTGACGATCTCTTTTAGCAAGTTGTCAATGAAATTAGGTTTTGACATTTTTACAGTAATTTAAAATATAATGTTTTATTTATACTACAGAATTGTGTGCCATACGATTCTGGTTGGTTGATAGACTATATGATGTTTTGCTACAATATTTTTATTGATACCCTTGTGAGCTGTTGAGTGTGAGAAGTACCCTTGCTAGCAGTACCTTTAGGGGGACAGAATATCTTGTCGGATAGATTAGGAGTATCACCGTGCGCGTAATAGTAGTTATATGGTTTATATCGATGGTACAATAATTTGAGAATTCAAATTTAAAATTTTTTTTTACAATAAAGATTCAAGGATTCAAGGTGGACCAAAACAATATTTATTCTCCAATATGGAGATTAGAACGTGCTTTGACTTGCTCTTGGTTTTTTAATCAATAAATTTTTAATCAGTTATTTGTTATTGATTTAGAAAAAAAAATAATAATATTAATAATAATAATATTATTTAAATAAATTGAAAGATAATAGGTTAGAAAAAAAATATATGATTAACAAAGACAGCGGCAATACAGTTGCAAGTTTAATGAAGAAAGATGCAATATTAAAGTCATTCAATAGTTGTTTTTAAAAAAATAATATTAATAATAGTAAGGTTGTTTATTAATAATAATATTTTGAAATAATAATAATAATAATTCATAAAAATTTTGCTAGGGGTGGGTGGTACATGTTTTTGTTCTAACTTAGAAAAATTTTGAAAAAGTATGAGTCATAAGAAGTTTTTGCTAGGGGGGGGGGTTACATGTCTTTGTTCTAACTTAGAAAAATTTTGAAAAATATATATGACTCATGCTTTTCACCTGACATGATGAGTTTGAACCGCTGTAGAACAAAGACCATGAGTCATACACACACATATGATACACCCACGTCACCCCTGACTCACCCTCTACACGATGAGTCATCAATCGATGAGTCATCACTGAAAAGTGATGAGTACTTAATGAATACTTAACGCCAGCTTGGACAGTCAAAGCAATTATTCGTTAAATCCAAAATATAAATGGTAAAGATTTTGAGACTTTTCAATATTATTATTATTATTATTATTATTATTATTATTATTATTATTATTATTATTATTATTATATAAAGAGAGAGTAGTTGCGTGCTTAATGCAAACTACATGTGACAATTATTATTTTCAAAGTATTATTTCTATTCAATTATTATTTTCATAACAACTTTTTAATTTCACCATCATTTCATATTTTTCATAATATTCAACATTTTCATAAGTTTCTGGAACATTTCATTATTTTCAACATTTTCATAATTTTCTACATTTTCATATTTTTCATAATTTTCAGGAACATTTTCATCATTCCCAGCATTTGATCTAAGGTAACATTTACTGGGAGCCGGCCACTGGTCAGCGAGCTCCGTATACTAGCCTTTTCTAGCTAATAAAATTTCTAGCATGGTCATCGGATCTGAAATTAAGTGGATATAGAAACAAATTATCTTTAAATTTTCTATTTTTAAATTTTCTATTTCTATTTTTGGTATTTTGGTATTTCGTGTATTCTTATTGTGAAGTTACATAATAATGCCTAAAATAAATAGAAATTATTAATGCATGTAAAGGTAATTAAATATTCGATAAAAATCAATATTATTCATGTTATGACGGTGGCAGCGCTAGAAAACTAGAAATTGAAAACGAATAAAATAATTTTAGATTGACGAGAATTCCTAAACATGATTAAGACGACAAAACCAAATTATTTAATTAATCTCATTTATTATTCATGAAAAACTTATCAAGCATTATAAAGAATGGCGTCCAAAGAATGTTGTATAGATGGACCTTACGAAGGCTTCATTCGAAATTTTTTAATAACAATGGTACATGTTATACAACAAAGGTAGTCAGGAATAAAATGAGTTTTACACAAGTAATCGGTTTCATTATAGAAAATGTAATGACTGGGTGTCATCAATGTGTTCGACAGTCCGCGAAAGAACTATTTATATAAGAAGCATAGCAATACTGGGCATCCGAGATAAACACCTTATAACAAGCATTTGATACCTCTTGCAAATATCTAGACAGTGAATAATAAAATCAGTAAAATATCATGAGTAGTTAGATTGTTACAAAGTTTGTATAATTAATTCCCATTTCAGCGCATAAATTGGCAATTTCAAGTCCTCCTTTAATCATGGAGTGACCGCACTGAATAATTGGGACGGTTACCGGACGTGAATAACTAATCACGATTTGGTCACCTTTGGCCTGTACTTAATGCCCAGCTTGGACAGTCAAGCAATTATTCGCTAAATCCAAAATAGAAATGGTAAAGATTTGAGACTTTTCAAAAATTATTTACTTTATTAATTCTTAGAAATACCTGATGTTGCTGATGTTCGCTGGACTAAGCGTTTGGGGTATCGAGGGGTCGTTTCGCCTTGTTTGTAAGTTGCACTCCATCTTTATCAGATTGAACCAATTTTAGGTGTCGGAAAGACGAAAATAGAATGCAGAAGCTGCTGTCAGCAAGAGCAATGTAAACTTCTGGAAAGAAAGATGTATTACACATCGTCTCAGATGAAATACATTTGTTTAAGTAGTGAAAACGGTCATGACAATGGCAACAGTAATAACCAGGACTATCATAAGAAGAATGAAAATGATGAGGAGGATAAGAAGCATGAGAAGCACGAGAAGCACGAGAAAGATGAGAAGCACGAGAAGGATGAGAAGCACGAGAAGGATGAGAAGCACGAGAAGGATGAGAAATATGGGAAGTATGAGAAGGATTGGAAGGATAGGAATAATAGGAAGTATGGGAAGAATGGGAAGGTGGGAAGGATGGGAAGGATGGGAAGGATAAATGGATTATATGATTGACTATGATTATAATAATAACAATTATGATTAAATAATTAACATTTATATTTGTTATTTCAATTTCTTTGTTTTTTATTGCAGACAATTTATCCATATTTTCATTTATATTTTATCCCAATTCCTCTCCTGCCTCTGTCAGACAACAAAACATAAAAGGTATTTATCAATGAATCGCGTTCACTAAATGAAAATATAAATAAAAGAAAAGAAAATAATCGATCAATGGTGAAAATGATTATTAATAATTTGTGACAAAATATTGCTTGCTCAGGTGCAGGAATCGTACCAAACATCACAAAGGTGTACCATATATTACATGGCCATATATAATATATAATTACCATCGCATGACCCTAGAGGACAAAATATCAACAATTTTATTCATTATTTTTACAGCGATGAGATTTATTGATTGCACAGGACTTTGCCCACTTTGGCATTCCAATTGTTTGGGCACCTTATTTATTATATTTATTCAAGTATTTATTGAGGGGGCCTCGTGATCTTAATTGGCAGAATTTAGATTTTTATTTCGGATCGATTAAAACAGAAATATTAGTTCAAAATAATCTAATAAATGTTGAGTAGCGTCAGTCGCCTTGGTCATTCTTAATCATACATCTTTGTCCGTAGGGATGTTTTAATTCTATATTATTTTAAATTTTGAATAGTACTAAACTGGGGTCGCTAAAAGTGTGTGATCAGGTGACAGACACTTTACTTGCTCTTTATCGCTTCTCTTTTGTTAATGTCCATTTTAAATTAATGGATAAATTTGGTGTCAAATGGTAGGCTTGTGTAAGCCATATGTCAAATGTCCTTCAAACATACATTTCTTAGAATTTCAAATATTTTTATATCATTCGATGCAGAATGCAATTTCAAAACTTTAGTATGTAGATGGTGGCTTCCAACAGCACGACCATAGGTGTGCGCACCTAGAACTATTTTTTTAATTGCTGCAAGAGGGTAATGGATATTTACCATTGGTTAACCCTAGATCACATGATGTTTGGGAGTATCTTTGATCATAGAGACTTTTTGTACACAAAAAACCGACTCTCGCTAAAAGGCCATTGCTCCAAAGTTTAAATTTGGGGTCTTTTGGGGGTCTTTTTGACCCTAGAGATTTTTTGCAGCTAAAGTATTTTAATATCCAAGGATATTTTTTCACATAATGCAGCCCACGTTAAAAAACCAAAATATTTTAAGGTCTACAAACCTTTTTGTACATGAATTAAGGTAAGATATTTTGAAGAATAGCTGAACATTGAGATATTAGGGTAATAATGAAAAAATAGAATTTTGAAATTTCATTTTTAATGAACCATTTTTTAATTTACACATCATTTTAAGCAACTTCAGATATTTTCACAATATATAAAAACGGTATCCTTATTTATTTCAAATTCACATTCATAACACCTTAAACAGTGCCATTTTAGCCAACTTTTACATACACACACATTTACATACACCAACATTTAAACAATACAGATTATTCATCTATACTTATAAAATCATATTAAAAGACACATTAAAAACTAAACATTTATTAAAATTCCAGAGAAATTTGAGCGCTATCTACTCGTCAAATTGGTGATATGACATCTTTCTCATTATTTTTAATTGAAAATATTTATAAAAGGCAAAAAATGTATTTAAATGAAAATTTAATAAATCTTATATTTTACACAAAATATATCATAAATCAACTGAAATTCATAAATACGAAATTTTAATTAAAAATATATTTTTAAAATAATAAGATTTAATTAACCCTTTGAGGGCGCCGTGAGACTACAGTCGCACAACTTTATTTTGGTCTTGAGGGCGAAATTCGATTTTAGTCCACTAAATGCCAACAACTTCTAGTTTGAACAAATATATTCTACAGCTTGTAATAATTGTCAAAATAGCCATATTTTTAATTATACGTCAAAATTAGGAAAAATTCATTTTTTGGCAAAATTGCACTTTTGAGATAATAAAAAATTTTGAACCCGTCGCCCTCAAAGGGTTAATAATATGTAAAAACACCTTACTATATGTTCATAATATTTGACTTTGCCACACAATTTCTAAATTGAATCTATGAAAAGTCAGAAAATGTGAACAGTGATCGATGCATAAAATTATGCACATTTGTGATATGCAATCAGAAAGCACGTGATAATTAAACTGAATCATTACTTGTTGTTATAATTGTAAACTACTTTTTTGAATTTTCATAGCAAATAGTAATTTTATTTTCAACTGACGTATATGTAAGTCAAACGCACCATAGAAGTATTACACGCGTCAAAGATAGTATTATTGGAGGGATAATTTAGTACGAAAATGCGTTAGAAGGCTCCTTGTTATTACTTACCGTTCCAGCAGATTCAATGGAAATGAATGGAGAGGACGCAAATAATTACAACAAATCCTAAAGTGAAACTCCTCCTAAAATGGGACCAAAGCTCACCGACAAAACAGTAACTGACAGTGCAGTGCTCTGTCATTGCCACCCCCTCAATTTAACAGCAATCTGAATTTGTCATTGTAATAACATTTTGAATGACGGATTTGTTTAGATTTGAATATAAACAAAATTCAAATATTGGAATGTGATAAATTTGATTGAGATGGCACTCAGATAATTGTGCTGATTAGTTAGCACATTTGCACATGTGTGAGTAATCAATTATCCATTGAGATCCGATCAAATGGTCACCAGATGGTCTCTCATCTGGGTTCACAGTCAAACAAGAGTTGATAAACTGGTGTAATCCTTCTGAAATTTCCACAATCGGTTTGAATTTATGCTTTTTCATCCTTTTAAGCTCTATTATTATCCGACCAAGTCCCGCCCAGTGGAACGGGGGTTTTCCTAGACAATGGGCATTAGCAATGGGATAGAATATTCATTAGCTTACTCGTCACCATCTCTACCTGCACCATTCCAAATGACCAAATATCGATTTTGTTTGAATAAGGCTTCAACCTTGGCAATTCGGGCGCCATGTAGTTAATGGTTCCTGGGCAATAGACCGCGAGCTTGTCGTACAGGTCCTCATTTGTTAGCCTAGCCGTATATCTAGCCAGACCGAAATCAATTAATTTCGGGTTCCCCTCTCCATCGAAAACGATGTTGTCCGCTGAACGGCTTAGATTTAAACAAAATATAATTCAAACAACTGCAAACGCTTGATGTCGCGATGAATAATTTCCAATTTGTGCAACTCGTTTATTTGTGTGAGGATTTGATAGGAAATTTTGAAAATATCTTTCTCACCTAGACAGCAGCCATTACGAATGTATTCGGTGAGGGAGCCCTGGAGGAGCAATGATTGCCATTATAAATATGAAAGGTTAGTAATACCCCTGATAAATATGGCATGACCAAATGGATGCTGTCCGGACCCTTGATAACTTCTGAATACCTCAACAGGCTTGATTGAGACAGCTTAGCACCAATAAAGGCATCTCGGTAAAGACTGCATTTCACATCATTTAATTGCTTTATTATGAATTCATTTCCTGATATCTTCTCCTGGTGAAGACCAATCGTACCGAATGCTCCCTTACCAATGTCTCGAAGGAAATCAAAATTCTCCATGCTAAATGTAAACATAGTCAAAGTACAAGAAAAGTGACAATAAATTCATTAAAATTAGAAAAAGGCAGTGCCGAAAATTCGTGAGTATCAAAAATTTCGATAAATAATTGATTTATAGTTTTCAAGCTTGTTTTAATAAAGTAACACTAACATTAATAAAATTTAAATTTGCGAGGGAAATGATTAAACGAATGAAAAATAATTAATAAATAATTGGGTAGTGTCAGATCCTTAATAGAAACCCAGGAATGGCCTTATCGAAAGTTAATTGTTGTTATAAATAAGATTAGCAATCTTAAAGTCCAAATATCGGATCAGCTGGAAAAGATAAAATGTTTAAACGGCAACCTGTTTCAGTTCCAAACCAACCAAAAAATGGAGCAATAGATTATTCAAATGTAGACACCCTTTGAACATCGAGATCCAAGTACAAAGAGCACTGATCATCAAATACAGTCAATTACTCATGCAGATTTATACCAGCCTAGAGCTCAAAGGTTGAATACTACATCTGTCCATGATTGAGTAAGCGGCCAGCATTCAAATTTACTACCTATCTGGACCAACTAAGACCGACTTGCAGAGTAAACTAACATTAGAAGCCATTATGAGAAAAGAAAAATCAGCACTGTCTCCTCAAGTGAACGGCAGCAAAGCAATTTGCAAGTGAAGTCGAACTGGTCACTTACGAGAAGAGAAAAGCAAATGAAACCGTAGAAACGGTGACAATTGATCTAGTAGACTGCGAGGTCAAGAAAAAAGATAGACAAGATCAGCAATCTAAATGAATTATGGGCCTTATGAATAGGACTGGATGGTGTAGAACTGTCGTGTTGTAATTGCGTCATTATCGTAGTTTTCATTGATTGTTTTATCCATGTGTAAAATTGCTTTGAGCCGTAGTGATTGACATCTATGATCGGATTGATCAAAGGTGCCGGAATTGGTGATCCACCACTTTCTATAGCCAGCTGATGAAAGAGAGAATAATTAGAGCTATAATTAGGTCAGCAAATTTTCAACATCCATAATAGTAGTGTAAAACGCAATAACAATTCAAATTGAGAAATTAATATCAAATTGCAACAGTAAAACAATGCCTGCTAAATATATTATTGATAGAAATTTTCATTTGTTAGTGTGACCTTGCAGCTATTAAGGCCCCGAGTTCTTTTGCAGAAATAAATTTAATTGGTCATCATAACGAAGTAGAGATAAACTTGATAATATCGCTGGGAGTCAAATGATGACAAATCAATAATATAAACAATAGAGTCGCCATTTGACTACCATGGTGCCAATGGGTGCTACAAGTTGAATGTGATTATATTAATTCTATATTTATGTTATCTCAATATCATTTAATCAATATTTAATGCAAATCTATACGAAATATTTATTAATAATTAATTTAAATATATATATATATATATATATATATAATTATTGATTGATATTTCCTTATTAGAATATTGAATGCACTTCTAAATCTTTTGTTTAAATATTATCACATATTGCAACTGTGAATATCCATTTCCAAAGGGTTCCAACTTACCTGCGCATCATTTCCACAATGATCCCTTGACAGAACCGATCATTCCCAGTTGGTTCCTCGTGATTTTGGCGATCGATCACATACAGATCTTGCTCGCTCGTCTTGTTGGCCACTGCAATCTCTTGCTTTGCTTGAGCAATTGTTCGCGGATTTGATAAGATGACTAATTGGTGATTTTTACCGCCCGATTTTACAGTGCAAAATGTCTCTTTCGAAAAACTGTAATAATGGATTAGAAACGGGCAATTTATTGCCTGCCAAGTCTCACTCGTCATCTAACAGATCATCAAAATCAGACCCAGAGAGAGTAATCAAGGAGAACAGGTCCGTCCATCTGATACAAATCAAATAAATCAAAGCCAAATATTTGCAAATCTTACAATTTTGCTGAACTTTTCACAAGCTCGCCAAATTCGCTTAGAAACAAAACAAAGCGATCCAATGCATCGATTCTAGAGAAAGAGATATCAAATATTACTCAATAATCTCGCTCACATGATGCCGCTGAACAATTTGTCTGCATTCCCTTCATGATCGCGCACCGAATCGGAACATTCGCCCAACAAATCCCACCTAAAGCAATAATAAATCAATCGATATCCAATATCAAATCAAATGCGATTGCGGTCACAAATCACTGCACTAGAATGCATGCTTGCCATTAACCAATGGTAATCAATGTAAACAGGTCAAGGTTCAATGATTGATGCCGCAAATCACCGAATGACAATTCCATCACTCACACACATAACCCAAAATATAGGCCCACAGCAGCCCACACCCTGAAACAATCAACCAATCAGAATTCAGCGCCAATCAAATCTCACTCGGAAATGTAGAAATGCTTTACCAACATCCAATATTCATAGCAAATCTCTAACAGTCGAGCAGAAATATCTTGTTGGAATAAAAATTTTGATTTGATAAGAAATGGAAAATTTGAAACATTTTCATTCAGTCTCGCATCAATGGCATCATTTGATAATATAATTTCCCTGTAATCGTAATTATTTTTATTGACTATTATTGATTATTTTTATTGACTATCAGTATTGATTATTTTTATTGACTATTATTATTGATTATTTTTATTGACTATCATTATTGATTATTTATATTGACTGTTATTATTGATTATTTTTATTGACTATTATTTCAGTGGTGGATTTAGCTATAGGCGTGGGGGGGGGGCGAGTCGCCCCTCCACGCCCCTGTTGAATCCTAATTGGCGCCCCCAAAAGATAATTTTTATGAATGTGTACAAGCATTAAGATTAATCCGATCACTGACACTGACAATTTAATATATCTTTGATTTGGAAGAACTAAATGGATTGAAATGTATTCTACTATCACTGCAGCACATCTGCTCAGACTTTCTTACAGATCCAGGACTCTACATTAATACGAGCATAAGCTCGAAACTGATACGAAAATTGTTTGAAATCGGACCATGTCAACCTGGACTCAATGAACCATTTCAATTTCCTACAGATGAATTTTTTTCCTTCAAATTTCTTGGTACACAAAATGTTTTGGAAAAGGTAGTATGAAGGAGGAAAGAAATTGGCTTGTCTATTCACCAACAAATCAAAAAATACATTGCCAAGCTTGCTGGTTATTCGCTGATTGTAAAACTGAAAATTATAGCAAGGAATGGTCCGACCCAAATTTTGGAGTTTATAACTGGAAAAAAGGCATGGAAAAAATCGTTAAACATGAAACTTCCAATCAACATCAAAGTGCAATATGTCAATATTTTCTGGCTAAATATCGCATTTCAAATGATAAAACTGTGATATCTGGTTTGATTAGTCAGGAGCGTTATCAGGTGGAAAAAATAGAGAAGTTTTGAAACGAATGGGAGATGCAACGTTGTTTTTAGCAAAACAAGGTTTGCCATTTAAAGGACACAGAGAACATTCTGGCTCTGACAGGTGTAGTAATACTAGAAATTTTCGTGAATTGCTATTTTTATTGGCTAAATATGATTCCACTTTGGACAATCATCTAAAGTTTGAAAAGAAAAATGAACTTTATTTATGTCATGATGTACAAAATGACCTAATTCAATCACTTGCCTCAGAATTATCCGCGAATATTGATAATGAAGTTAGGTCTGCACAATTCTTTTCTCTAATTGTTGATTCAACAATTGATATATGCAGAGTTGATCAGATGTCAGTTTTATTTAAGATTAGTGTTAAAATCAGGACAAGTTGTTGAACGATTTATAGGCTTCTACACGTTGGAAAACAGTAATGCTGTAGCATTTTCTAATATATTATTAACAGAGTTACAAAAGGGAAACATTGACATTACACTTTGTAAAGGACAGGCATATGATGGTGCCTCCGTGATGTCTGGGACTAAAAATGGTCTTCAAACTAAGATAAAGACACTTTCACCAAATGCCATCTTTGCTCACTGTTGTTCTCATGCATTGAATTTGGTGACTATTGAAGCAATATCTCTTAACAGTGATGTTCAGTTGCTTTTTGGTACAACAGAAAAGTTGTATACTTTCCTTACATCAAGTCTACCACGACTACATATTCTCGAAGAACATCAGAAGTCTCGATATGAATCGACAGTAGATACTCTAAAACGACTTTTTGATACAAGATGGGCAAGCCGAAAGCATGCAGTTGATGCAGTTGTTGGATCATTCTCCGCTATTATATCTACTCTAGAAGATATAAATTTTGGGGAATCAAAAGAACACAAAGGAAGTGTCAGAGCAGAAGCTATGGGATAACAAAATATTCTTTTGTTTTACTAATGCTATTTCTACAAAAGCTGTTAGATAATATCTTTGTGTTATCAAACTATTTGCAACGAAAGGACATTGACATTGCGTTTGCAAAACAATTGATTTATGTTGCCAGAAATAAGTTTGCTGATATGAGAAGTGATAAAGCTTTTGAAAGTCTAAATGTTGCTGTAAAATCATTTATTATCAAAAATTGTTCCTTACTAGATGTTGAAACAGAATTTAAAGAAAAGCGAGTTGCTAAAAAAGAAACGCATGGCAGGTGAACATAACAGAGATGAAAGGGTTGATGATCCAACTACATGCTTCAAATGTGAAACGCATTTCACTGTCTTGGATACACTTGTAATGCTTTATAATAATATTAGTATTCACTCAATACTCGCGAAAATAAGTAGTACCATCTTCATAATTTGTGGCGCCCCCTGAAAATTTTCCTCGCCCCCCNGACAATTATTATTGATTATTAAAATTGATTTATATTATGAGCATAAATATGGATTTTTTTTATTATTATCATTATGATTATTATTATTATTATTATTATTGATTATTATTATTATTATTATTATTATTATTTATTATTATTATTTATTATTATTATTATTATTATTATTATTATCATTATTATTATTATTATTATTAATAAAATATCTTATCTAATTTATAATGGAAATATAAAGTACCTGATTCGAACCATTTGATAAATCAGTTGATAGCGCGTCATTTCCTCAATGCCGTTTGATGCGAATTGTGCAAAATAAATGAGATGAGACCTGAATAAATGCATGTCAATCAAATTGATCCCCTCCCCCCTCCTCCCCCTCCTTCTTAATAAATATTTTACTTTGGATATTGGAATCTCAATTTGTGCAAATTATATAACTTATAAGACTCATCAAATGACAAATGCTTGCTAGCTGGACGGGCGCAACTGAATGAGCCAATCAAATATTCAATCAAACTAATTGACCAATCAGATAAATTCACCTGATAATCAATCGATAATATCCATTACAAGCAATATCTGCTACCAATTCAGTATCCTCCATCTGTTGGCCATCTCCATTGAATATATTTATTATATTCCCTTCAATCCTTGTCAATATTGCTTTCATTGCCCTTATTGTTTGATTGGTGCTCATTATTACCCAACCGATGAAAGGTGCCCACCCTGCAAGGAATATCTCTACAATCACTTGATCATCTCTGTAATAGATTTCATCTCAGTCAATTATTCTCATTGAAATAATAATTTATCAACTCCTTTATAAAGCTCTCCAAGTAACCTCCCCTAATCTCGTCATTCTCATGGAAATTGTAACGGCTGATATAATCATTATTATTTAATAATATATTATTATTGGTGATAAGCCTATAATAATGTTGTCGACATCTTTCTGGCAATCCTAGCCTGATATCACTGACGAATATCAATCCTTCCATCTCAATCGCTTGCTTCTCGCCACCATTTTCGCCATCAATTAGAAATATCTTCATAATCTATAATTATATTCTAATATTATTAAAATTAAATCATTATCAACGCATTTATATTCTTACATTATCAAATATTAATTAAATAAAATAAATATTAATTCATATAAAACTGTTTCCTGAGTTAAATTAATTGATTGATTTAAACAATAAGATTTTTAATTTATAAAGTAAAATTTGAAATTTTGGAATAAATTTTGGAAAAAAGGGCTTTATGTTCTTTAATTATTTATTATTCAATTTTGCAAAATCAAGATATTTTATTCAAAATTAGTAATAATTTGTAATAATAGTATAAATTCTAGAAATTAAAAGTTAAACAATGCTCGTGTTTTAATTGATCAATCACAAAGTTCTAAATATGCCAACTGCATACACCTAATTCCGAAATTTAATAACTTCTATAATCTAAAAAAAATCAATAAATATATATTATAGGAACACACAAACTTACCTGTGTGTAGAAATTTATTGTTCCGAAATTTAGTAACTTTATTATAGGTTTTGTGAAGGTGAGAGAAAAATAACTGAACACACCAACACAAAACCCATAATGAAAAATGCATGCAAAATTCTTATATAGGTTTTGTTCCGAAATAAATGGCTGTTAACATATTGTTAACATATTGTTAAAATATAATTATTTTAAAATTATTAAAAAATGGAAGAAAATACTTTTAATTTAGATTCCGACAGCTCTACTTTGAGCTTTAGGGAAAAAGAAGAAAATACAATGTAAGTTTTATTCATTAAATTACAAAATATTAAAATATTTTATAGTATGTGTGAAGCCAGCATTTCAAATATTGAAGGTCCTTCGAGATCTTTTGATTTACAGAAAGAAAAAAGCCATCGAAAATGAGCTGCAGAAAGAAGATTATAAAAATTTAAAAAACTGTTTCATTCATGTACGCCGATTTTTTCCTAAATGTCTTAAAAAATAAATGTGTTTGGTGATTACTTTATTTATTTATAAATATAAAAATATCTAACTTACATTTTAGCGAAATAATTCCATATTAATGCATAAAATATTATAAATCTCCTAAAAAACACCTGAAATTTAATTATTAATATATTTATAAATGATAAATTATAAATGATGACTAACAGTAATATTTAAGAACTTGAATAATGATCTCATAATTTTATAAAATCAAAATTCAAGTCTTAAAATATACTTGAAATTAAAAAAATTACTTGAAAACTATTTTTAATAAATTGAATAAATGAAATTGAGTAACTTCATTTTCATTTAAATGATGACTCACCTCAACTGGTGTGCACAGAGCTTGTTAGGATAAGCTTGAAAGGTCAGATAGATATGTAGAATATGAAATTGATAAAACAATTGTGTTGCATGTCGTTTTAAATTTGATACCAACTCCATACATGTTGATAGAAATTAGCTGTGAGATATGAATTACAAATTCAGGTACATTATGGGAGGATTTGCAACTTCCTCATCATAGTTGATGCTGTTACCGCATTAAGCATAAAAATTATAATTAGGTTACCATTCAATGATAACTGGCTCGATAACTGGTAATCACCTGTTTGGCAAATAATTATTTTATTATTTCTGATATTGTAATTAATTTTATGAATACAATTGATGATTTATGATGTTTGCAGGGCCGCCCTAATCACAGGCTTAATCGCCTGATTCGGTTCAATGCCAGAATTCATCACTGGGCTTTTCATACCCATAGTTGCGATCTCAATCGCCTAGAATTCATTTTTCTTTCACAGCACGTTTGTTTCTGTTTCGAGATGCCGATTTTTGTGGTTCAAAGGAGCATTTACGGGTTCTGCATATCTTCAATAGGTCAATAGCATTACTATTACTATTGCTATTTGTTGAGATGTGTCTGGCAAAATATGACATCATATGACAATAAAGCTGAATAGAAACATGTCTGAATAGCCATTATATCAAAAAGCCAAGCATAACAACGCATAACAACATATAGCAACACATAACAACGTATAACAACATATAACAACGCATAACAACACAGCAACGCATAACAACATATAGCAACACATAAGAACACATAGCAACACATAACAACACATAACAAGAATTAAGTAACGATGGTAAGTTAATTCATCATCAAGCATATGAATATATAATAAGCTCTGGGATCCGAGAGCTAGTAGGTAGAATGGCTATTGGTCTCCAGGTTGCTGGGTTTTTGCTATGTTCCATTTTGCCTGGTTTGACGAGTCGTTTGGAAAGCTTTCCAGCTATCAGGGATTTCATGTGTTTTATGAATGCGGTTATATAGGTCAATGAGGATCAGTGGGATGTTGTCTTCATATGAGCCACTATCATCGCTGTTCTCTGTCGATTCTAGTTCAATGTCTCCTGTGTTCTGGATGTTTTTCTCTATCGTTTACATTCTTTCAAATACTTCGGCGGTTATTTCCAATGCTATCCATGTGTTCATGAGAATGGTTGGTGTGATGATAAGGTTCCAGATGATATCTAGATAAGGTTCTGGAACCTAGCGCCATGTAAGTTACAAAATATTTGTTTTTTTGTATTTTTGACCATTTTCCAATAAATATTGAAAAATCGAAAAATTATAGAAAAATATTATATAAAAATCGGAAAAATACTTAAATTTATTTTCATTTCGGTTTTCATTTAATAGTGATTGATTGACATGTTCACCCGCTCGTTCGAATGTGGCTCCGATTTCATTTATGAGTTTTTCTTTCAAATCGTCATTTAATTCCTCGGCCAACTTCAAAACTTCTCTTTGTTGGTAAGATCTTGTCTCGTCAATTCAAAATGATTGACTTTCCTTTTGTTAACTCGAGTAGGACCTCACTCTAGCGAGTTAACATTAAACGCATTTGTGTCATTTTCTTCTGAATAGAAATACATAATTTTTGAGTTTACCTAAAGAATATTTTCCCAATGAGGTTATGCAAAGTAGCGGGCGCCCCTCATCTACTCTATTAACATAAAGTTATACAAAATAAAGTAAAAATTGTTAAGAATAAATTTTGAAAATTAAAAAATATATTTTATAGTTTAAAATCCACTGATAAAATTCTTTTCAATGAAATAAATTTCATATCATGTTTTATATCAAAAATAATATATAAGGTACAACGATATTTCAGCAAAGCCGTTATTAATTTTCTTAATTTTCTTATTTAATGAATAAAGTTTTAAAACTGAATTTATATATTTATCATTTAACATCATTTGCAAAAAACATTGAAATTAAATAATTTTCTAAAATAGTTAAAAATTTTTAGTTAAATTTAACAAAGTATTTTTAAATAATAATTTTAAAAATAAATATTAAATATATTATTTGTTTAATTAATCAATTTTATTTAAATGCTTTTAAACTTAAAGCATTTTATTATAAATTTTCAAGCATTTGTAATGTTATGTTATTTTTAATCATATTTAATTTATTTTTATCTAGATTATTAGAATCAAATATCGCTACAAATAAACCGAAAAGTCAAAATTGCTAATAGAAATAATTGACAGAAATGAGTTGATGTAATCTCGATATATTGGTAATTTGTAATTTATGCAAGGGAATGATGATGAAAGCAATCGTGAAATGCTGATAATAATGCATTAAATTATTGGATATCAGTAGGTAATATAATTGATGAATATAATCAATATATAAAGCTAATTTTCCCCCTAAATTATGAATTATATAAAATTAAAAATAAAAACTTACTTTGATGATGATATTAAACCTAAGTAGATGGTTATAATATAATATTTAGGTCATAAATTATATTATATTTAATTTATTCATACTAAATCATATTTAATTCTATATTAATTATATTCAATTTTAATTAATTTTTGGTCAATTTTCAAATTAATATTTTCATTGTAATGTCCAACAAATTGGTCGATAGTCCTCTGCAGGATCTCCATTCTTGGTTCAACTAACTGGATCTAATCTTATTATAGTTCATTGATTTATTGAATATTTCATTTTTAGATTCTTTAATTTCATTACTATGATTATATAATTGATCAGAATTACCTGTACTGCAGTAGTTCTTCGTCTCTTGGGGCTGTTGTTCAGCCAGGTCCTCGTCTCCGTCATAGCGTCCTTTTATGATTTTGAGGATCCACTAGGGGATGCTGGTTTCGGTAACAGTCCTCTGCGGGATCTCCATTCTTGTGCTGGGGCAGTGCTCGATTGACCCTAACTAACCCACGCACTTGACCAGGGGATGAGCGTCCATTCGTTTCCATTCAGTGTACTCACGTCAATCCGGAGCAAGACCCTGCACAACTTATCCCCCAACATAGCACCCGTGAATTACTCCACGTTGGAAATGTGCTATGCCGGCGAGACGCCAGTAAGCAGGTGAGCCCCCTACCTTAGGACTACTCCTTACTGAGGCCTCGACTTCCCCTTTCTGACTGCCGATGGAAGGACTTACGTCTGATCACCTCACCATTTCCTTCTTTACTCTGACACCGAATTATGTACAGAATTGACTATTGCCTTTCGAACTAAAGTTTACTCTCGGATTATAAAAACTACTCTGAACCTTTATAATGACTAGTTAAACAAAAACAACAATAAGAGATGACAAAAATTTCTTTATTCTACTGTTATAGTACACTATACGGTTAAACACTACATGACTAGTACAAATCAGGGGAAAACGGATTAAGAGAACAGATAAGTCAGGATCGTTCAATTTACTAAGTATCAACCGACATAGTCGTACTGTGTTGAGATTTTTACTTTTCCCATTCTGCGTCGGCCAACAATTCTTCCAGATCGAAAATTCGGAGGCATTCTCCTCCCAAATCACACCGGCGGCAGAGATGATTCGCCCCGGGATCCCCACGGTTAAATCGATCGTTACAGGGGGATCATTCGAAGTGCTGGGGTGGTCAGAAGATAGTCCACTTTGTTTGGCGATCGCTCGTTCACGTTGACGCTTTTTACGCTCTGCCCTAGACAATTGACGACGCTTGGGTTTCGAAGGGTTGTTAGACGATGTTACTGAGGAGGTTGTAGCTGATGGCAACTCCTTGTGGGCTCCGCGGGTAAGTATGTTCGTTGGCCTGGGGGAGAGGTTGGCCTCTACGCACTCGCGACAGGACTTCTTGATAAAGGTGGCGAATTGTAAGAAGAGTCATGGTGGACGGGGAAGATGTTGTCCGCTTCTTTAATGGGGATACTAACGATCTTCCGAGTTGTTGCTGCTTGAACGTAAACTTTATGTAGAGCTTCGGACTGCTCTTTGATCAGGCTACGCTAAGATCTACTTTCGTTTATCAGTGCATCCCGACAATGCTCACTACGGTACAATTTCTTTTGCACCTGTAACTCTCTGATTACGGTATTTTTGTCGGCGCAGGAGAAGCAGGGTTTGAGAGACGACTTCGAGCTTAGCAACATTTTCGATGACTAACGAAGAAAACAATAAAGATAAAAATAAAACCAGCTAATGGTGGCGTAATCATTTATAAATTTTTACACAAGCTATACATCACTTTTAATGTGGTCCTAATACATCAACAGAAAGGGAATTATACTAACGGTGAAGAAAGTCTCTGATTGATTATTATTAAATCCGAATGTCATCTACCGGTTGATTTGTAAGTCGCGACCCCCTTCCCTTTAGGGTAATGGAGTAAATTGTCGTTGAAAAAAAATTCATAATAAATTAGATGTGGGGATGTTCAACTTCCTCTCATAAAAACGGACCACGTAATTGATCGGATAACTAATAACTCCATCAAATAATATCTTTTAAAATAAACTACAAAAATTTTATTATTAATGCATTCCGATTCCCCAACTAAATAAAGCATTATTCTCCCAGGACATAATTCAAAAATCCCACCCCGACGTGCGGACACGCATACAAAAAATTTCACTCAATAGCTACAGGGTCCCTGGTTAACACTAAATTGTTTTAAATATACCCTAGCCCGCCTTGCTGTTATCCATTATTGTACTAGTGTTCAACAATAACATTCTACAAGTTAAAATTTTAATCTAAGATATAATCAGTTATATGTCGGAAAACACCTGCAATAAGATCAATCTCATGAAAATAGTTTGCTATGCTAGATAATTGAAGCATGAGATAGGTAGCCAGATATCGATCTGGGTCAACCCCGTCGTATGTGCGTATTTCGATTTCTATTCTCAGCGTTGTTAGCTGACTGGGAAAATACTGCATGTGGCATATGTGAGTAGGTGCTAGTGTGTATTAGTGCGTGTGACTTATCTTGTATGTTTTCTCGTTATCGGAAATTATAATTTCGCAGATGATCATAATACACAGCTGGTTAGAATCAATTCGCTTAATCCATATGCTACCTATGATCATTTCTCATCAAACGCGGGTGTTGGATTTTATTCTCACGATGTGCAGTTTTTTATGTTCTCTACTTGGATAACACTATTTCGTGGATATTTTCGTCAACTTATTCGAAAAATCTTCAATTGGACAATATCAGCCGGAGGTGTCTTTTTACTGTAATTGTAATTTTTCAGAAAAATTCGAAACAATTTGGTGAAAATAAAATATTTTCGAAAAACGTTTTCTTATTCAAAATTGTGTTCAATAAATTTCATCTATACTCCTTAGGTTATTGTATAACGTTTAACGAATATATTAGTACTTAGTTTCTCTAGTTCAGACGGGAATTGACGTACGTTTCGACAGAAGAGTGTTTTACACTCCGAAGATGGAGTGTCGATTGATACAAATAGACGATTCAGACTAATTACTGATGTTAGGTAAAGATCTCAAGATGTAGCAGCTAAGAATAACGAGTTTTTTGAGAAGTAAACGTTGGTAGCCACCTCAGTCATGGTCACTTATGATTAGCTTCCTGGTTACGACTTTGAAATGTGTGTTACTCTACTTTCAACTATTCTTTGCAGCATTTTAATACCTTCAGCGACGGACCCGTGAGGAAGCCCCCACATGCCGGCCCACGTCAGCTGCGTGATTGAAGAGATCCATACCCACCGGCTGAGCTCCCGAAGGCTCCTCACACCATGGTATTGATCTCCTCAACTCCACGTTACTCAAATATAATTTTATTCTAATTCATAAAATCGAATATAAAACATATCATGAACATTTATCTATCATAAACTCTTTAAATTTCATCGCTAAAAATGCATTATCATTAAACCATGAGATCAAATGGAGAAATTTTATAAATATTTATTAAATTGTCATAATAAACATTATCATTAACTTCGAAAAGAACATTTACGTAAATTCATAATAACAACACATTCTTACTTCTTGATTATCAATCGGTGATCTTGAAGAACTGAGTCGAAAGCTATTCAATCGGTTATCGTGCTAAATTAGAAATACAATTGTCCTTGATATTCGTCTATTCTGAATGTCCGATGATTATCTGAGTATTGACCTCTGTAATGGGTTTTGTTTTACATTCATTTTTTATAACTTAACACTATTTCTTACCTGTAATGGTTTTGTTTAACATTAACTATAGTGAGTTTGTTACTTACTTATATATGCCTTTGCAGTTTATGCGGACCAATCAAAATCGAGTACCGCTTTAATTTTTAAATTAATTTGTTTTTTCCTATTTCTTTGGTTGTTTCCCTATTTTCCTTTATTTTTCTTATACTTTTTATTTAATTCTTAAATTCTTCCTTATTTGCTGCATTTTCCGTCATTTTATTTTCTATGTTATTACCTTATTTTAATTTTCTCATTTTTTATTTTTTGTTTTAATCTTAATATCTTACGTTATTGTTTCTTTTATCTCTTGATTTATTTATTTTAAAAATTTGTTGTCTTATTTTATTTATTCACGTCTTTTCTGTCTTAATTTCCGACGATTATGTTTTCGACTCAGCCCAACACTTGGTTCAACTGGCTGAATCTCATCTGGAAGTCGTCATCATCCGGGCTTGCAGTTGTCCACTTGATGTCACTTGCTTTCACCATACTGAAAGGATTATTATTATTTGCATTAACGAATTATTTATCTGATCGCAACGCTTTGGCCAGGCTGCTCCAGGTCTCCATATGTGGTGGTTTCTTTCGATCTATACCTTCTATATCCTCATTGTTATTTATGTTCTATTGTGTGTTTTTTTGGGGTAAGTTTACTTGGGTTCTTCAAGTATCTAATTGAAATATCCACGTTTTCAATCGGCAATTTTTCTACTCCGCTTCTCAAGTGCCACTTGCACGTCGTGTATAAAAACCGATTATCGGAGCAGAATTCGCGATCACCTTTTAAATTCTTTTTTCGGCATCAAAATGCGGTTATTATTTCATAAAGATAAAACATTTCTTCCTCCGGAATATCGGAAGTCTTCGGAAAGCTTCTTTTTTGCTTATAATTAAAGTTTATTTTTTCCCCTAAATTATAAATTATATAAAATTAAAAATAAAAACTTACTTTGATGATGATATTATAACTAAGTAGATGGTTATAATATAATATTTAGGTCATAAATTATATTATATTGAATTCATTCATACTAAATCATATTTAATTCTATATTAATTACATTCAATTTTAATTAATTTTTGGTCAATTTTTAAATTAATATTTTTATTGTAATGTCCAACAGATTGGTTGATATTAATGAGTCGGTTTAATAACTTGAAATATGAAACATATTACTTAACACACTTCGACATCAAACACGTTAAAATTACAGCAACTTCATAATATTTCCCAACCACCAATTGAATTACGAGTTCATCATAAATCTGTCCAATAAAAATTAAAATAAATTAAATCGGAAAAAACTGCAGCACTATTTGAGAAAAAGTTATCTTTAATCTCCCCATCTTTCTCAATCTGAATGAGAATTATAAATTGAATTTTTACAGAACCCATTTTTTCAATCTCTGTTTTTAATTTATTACTCATTTTATTTGTAATAGATATTTGAACCATGCTTTTGTTATCCAAGTTAAATCTAATATTTTTTTGAACGCCCTTTAAATCTATCTCTATTTCAGGATCGTCTTCAATAATAACAGTCACCAATTTGATTATTATTAACAGTATTAACAGAGTCACCAATTTGATTATTATCGTCTTCAATATTAACTGAGTCATCAATTTGATTATTATTATTAACAGTATTAACAGAGCCACCAATTTGATTATTAATATCATCTTCATCATCACTTATGACAATTGTTTCGATTTTAATTATTCTAGAGGGAACACAAGACCTAATACTATCAGCAGATCTTTTTGATTTATTATTGTGTGAGGTTTTTGTGTTATTATTATTTGCTATTATTATTGAATATTTTAACAAATAGATCCTTCTTATTAGAACTAAATTGATTTAAATGTTTAAAGTGTTCCCTATAAAAATCTTCATACTCTATTTTTTGGGCAGTCTCGCATTGTGGGCATATAAAAAATTCCAATCCATTAAACTTTTGACGATAATACCTAGTCATAATTAAATGACATTTTGAATTATGACCCATAGATTGCATGCAATATCGTTTATACAATTTGCCTATATAACAATATTAAAATTATTATTATTAGTAGTATTATTATTATTACAAAGTATTAGTAATATTTTTATTTAAATTATTATTAATACAATATGTATAAATTATTAAAATTATTAAAAATTATTAAAATTACCACAAATTGTATAATTTTAATTAATATTATTATTTGCAACAATAAAGTATTAATTTGTTGTTTTAATTAACATTTGTAATTATAATTAACATTTAAAATTTAAATTTATCATTATTATTAATTAATTGGATGGTTCATTAATATAATTATCAATATCGACGGTTGAAGTTATAACATTTCCTAATACATATATTTTAATTTTTAATTATTCAATTATAATAATAATTTACCAGTTCGGCATATATCGGTCAAATCTAGTAAATCCTCGTTTTCGGTAATATCATACCATTCTCCAATATAATTATCTAAATAGAAATATTATTATAACTTTAAATATTAATAATAAATTTACCATTTCCTTTATTTTGATTATTTATATGCACCTGAAACATTTGTGCACTAACTTCTCTGCTTTCTAAAATTAAATATTAATAGATAAAAAATAAATTTACCATCTTTTCCTAATACGACCGATTTTCAAATTGACATCTTTGAAAACTATTTGTGAAGAAAAATGTGATTGCAACTGTTTATAAAGAGATATCGTGTTTTGATTATCAACCAATCTCTATTGAAAAACACACATTTTCTTCGCAAATATCTCAAATTTGGTGAGAGAAATGTATAAGTCGCTATTAATCATGTGTGTGTATCCATGAATGAATTTTCTGATACATGCTTACTGTAGTCGTTAAAATAGTAATGATAAAAAGAAAACTAAGTCAATCACTAAACTTTTCAAAATTTATTAAATAAAATCGCTCCGGATTGATGATTTAAATCCTTATAGCAGTATCTAAATTAATATAAAATTAAATATAAAATTATTAAACTCAGATACAATAAAAACATGTATCTGATTCCACATAAAAATGTTAAACTCCAATACAATAAATTTACTACCATATAAAAGATATAAAAGATAAAAGATATTTTAAATTTCCAAAATTTATTTATGTCATCGTATATGATTCTAAATTAAATATAAAATTAAAAATAAAATTAAATATAAAATAATAAATTACATGATGTTTCTTCATCAAATCGAAATGATCTTCTATTTTGTGCGGAAACAATCTTCATCATTTGATAAATGATAGAAGATTTGGAAAATGTGGATATCAATCGAATTGAGATATCCACGTTTTCGATTGGCAATTTTTCAATTCCTTGCAACTTGTGCCACTTGCGCGTCGTATATAAAAACCGATTATCGGTACAAAAATTCACGATCGGTTTTGAAACAAGTTGCAAGGTATTCAACATTCTTCTTTACGCATCGGAGTGCGGTTATTAATTCGTATAAATAGAATACTTCTTGGTCCGGACTGTTTCTTTTTTCTTTGTAATTGCAGTTCATTTTTCTAAATTATAAAATTGTAAATTAATAATAAAATTAAAAAATTAAAACTTACTTTGATGATATTATAACTATCTACTTAGTTATAATATATATATAATACATTATTTAATTGGGGTGTATCAATAATTCTTAAATGAATTACATAATAATATAATGATAATTAATAATTAATAATAGTAATAAATTCCCAACGTAGTTTGCATTGCGCACGCAACAAATGATATAGTCTGAAAATAATTCAATTTATATGATTTAAGTGAACACATATATTAATATTTAATTCATTTATCAATAATTCTTAAATGAATTAAATAATAATATAATGATATTATTTAAGATAATTATGAATGATATTATAATTTATATATTTTATCAGTGTAGAAACACCCCAAATATAATAATGATAAACTTAAGCGAAAAATGCTAAATCAATCCATCAATAACAAATTATAAGCCATAAATAATGTAAAATATGTTACGTCAAGTTAATAATATCGTTATTTAGATAAAATGACACAAGAAAGAACTGAAGCCCCCAACAATGAAACAAAAATCAATAAAATACATAAAGAAAAATGGGCCAAAGTAATGATACAACTAGCGAATCGGACCCTGAATTATATTGAGGAAGCAAGAGAATGAGAGAACCATCAATTCCAGTGGTTGGTACAGAATCTAAGAGCAGAGACAGAGGCCTGTAAAAGAGCTGCCAATTGGTCGGCATTGGAAAGCATTCGACAGGAGGCACACGGTCACTACTTGAAACAACTAGTGCAGGAGTCGAGGAAAAGGTTAACCGACGAAAATAAAAAACGAGAAATAGAAAAACAAAAGGAGAAGAGGAAAACCAACCAACTATTGGCAGAAGCCAGGAAATGGAAGCGACAGAACAGAGAGATAAAGAAGGAAATGAGAGAATTACCACAGCGACTGGAATATGAAGGCAAACAAGGACAATGGGAGGAAAATTTAGATCAAATAATAATATTTTTAAAAATAATAATATGACCTTGAGAATGACCTTGGAAGAGTCATATGACCTTGAGAATGACCTTGGATTAGTCATATAACCTTGGGTGAGTCGTGGTCTTTGTTTAAATGACCTTGATGAGTCATACGTCTTTGTTTAAAATTTGACCTTGAAAAAAATGTACTCACCCCCCCCGGCCGGAAAATTTTTTTAAAAAGTCTAAAAGTACATATTCTGTTATAATAT
>CAUHTR010002718.1:0-15607 GCA_959609185.1 Schmidtea polychroa | reverse complement strand
AATCATATTTGTGGCCCTAAAGAGGGCCGATTGAACGTTCACATATAATTAATATTTAATTCTTTACCAATAAATTTTTATTGGATTCTCTAATCATCATCATTAGCGAATATTCGGGTGAATTTCCACTAAATGTTGACATGAACCTGATGGTGATTCGAATACCATCAGCTACCAAGTCCTCTCTTGTTTTGGATGAATGCCATTTTGTATCTGTATAGAGGAGTCGTCCATCAAACGAAATAAATCTCTTTATTTTCGTTTTTTCAACATATTCTTCTAGTAACTTAATATTTTTTGATATGTTTCGCGGTTCGCGGAACAATACTTCATAAATATAAAAGCTGCGGCTTCGGAGTCCTCCTCGATCCAGTTGATACATTGCTAAAATATCTGAAATTAATAAAATAATTTAAACAAAATAAAAATATATATTTATATACTCTTACTTGAAAAAAAAAAACTAATTGAAATGGAGAAATTTCAAACTATTTATATGAGTTCTTATCTGTAGTTGCTATATCTATAGTTGCTAACTCTACTCAGGTTCATAAGACAGCTTACAAGCCTGCGCCATAGGAGTAAATTAGTTCTTATCTATAGTTGCTATCTTTACTCGACTCGTAAGTCAGCTTACAAGCCTGCGCCATAGGAGTAAATTAGTTCTTATCTATAGTTGCTAACTCTACTCCGACTCCTAAGACAGCTTAGAAGCCTGCGCCATAGGAGTAAATTAATAATAAAATAATAATATTAATAATAATAATAATAATAATAATAATAATAATAATAATAATAATAATAATAATAATAATAATAATAATAATAATATTAATAATAATAATAATAATAATATTAATAATAATAATAATAATAATAATAATAATAATAATAATAATAATAATAATAATAATAATAATAATAATAATAATAATAATAACTTTGAAAATGATGATAATAATATTATTTTATAAATATAATAAGAATTTTGAAGAAAATAATGAAAATCGTGAAAATATTGAAAATAATAAAAATAATAGTAATAATAATAATAATAATAATAGTAATAATAATAATAATAATAATAATAATAATAATAATAATAATAATAATAAATCGTGAAAATCATGAAAACGATAATAATAAATTTGAAAATACCTTTGAAAATGATAATAATATACGTTTGGGCCTGGACCTCTTAATTTAAAATTATTTTATTGTTTAAATAAATGTATGTTTTGTTTAATAATACCCTTGTGAGTTGTTGAGGGTGAGCAGTACCTTTGGGAGCATTACCTATGGGGGACAGAATATTTTGTCGGATAGACTAGGAGTATATATATATATATAATAATATACTTTGAAAATAATACTTTGAAAATAATTTTGAAAATGATAATAATAATAATAATAATAATAATAATGATGAAAATGTTGAAGATCATGTAATTAACGTAGAAATTAAGTTTTATGAATATTTAAGTAAATAATAATAATGAAACTTCTAAATAATAAAATTAATTATAATAATAATAAAAATAATAATAAGTATAAAATGATGATTCCTTGGTAGCAGCATTTATTATTTAAAACAATAAAATGATAATTTAAGCCTTTTGCTGCAAATAATGTATTTAATGAAAGAATTTTCGACTATACGTTAGTCCTTGTCAATCTCCTGTAATAATAATAATAATAATAATAATAATAATAATAATATTGATTAAAACTTTGAAAAATAATAATAATTTTGAAAATAACATCTTTCGCGCGGGCGTTCTTTCCCAATAATAATGATAAATTAAATTATTACCTTATCGATAATTAAAACAAAAAATATATTATCATATAATCAACGATTTAAACAAAATCAACAGCGTAGTATATACGGTGCCACAAACGAGAATAGGTACTAGAAACCATCAGCTCTTTACTTTCAATAATAGGAAGATAGCCTTGTCGAACAACGATGACAAGAGACTATGGGTGGGGCCTAATACCAGTCTGGCATATGGACATTATTTAGGATTTGAGGAAACTGATGCTGGCCAGGTATTTACTCATGAAGAGATTGGACCGCTTTTGGTGGAGAAAGCCCATCTTTCGATGATCAGGACAGTCCAAGAATTATAAATAATGATGATGTTACTGACATTGATGATGTCATTTTATCGGACTAATGTGATATATTAATATATCTTTTAAAAAAAAATATGTTTTTATTGATTTGTATTCTTTTATAATGTATATATTTTATTGAAAACTCGTTATAGTTTTCACAATTCTTTCTATGTTTAAACATTATATTTTCATATAAAATTATCGAAAATGTTTCAGCATAGAAAGGATATTATTGGTAAAAATTTTTATTTTTGAAAACTTGTAATGTTTTCATTTTTATATTTGGTATACGAGAAAATAATTTGTAACAGTAGTTTGCAGTTAGCATGCAACTACATATCTCTTATAATAATAATAATAATAATAATAATAATAATAATAATAATAATAATAATAATAATAATAATATTTAAAGTCTTACCTGATTGGGTGAATGATAAATCACTCGCAAATTTCTTCATAAAATTAAAGTCTTACCTGATTGGGTGAATGATAAATCATGATGAATAAATTTTCTTCATAAAATTTGCTATAAATTAGTGTCTGACTAAAAAATTAATAACTTTTATACTACTAATGATAAAAATTATTTCTATGGCTCAAAAGATAGATCTCCGTCTGGTCTTCAAAATGAACTATAAATTGTTAAAATAATTTGAGATTTAGATTAAGTTTTGGGCTCACGAAAAGTAGGACTCCGCTAGCACAGTTAATAATATTTTTGAAAAATAATAATAATTTTTTCATCAATCAGTGTCTGACTAAAAAATTAATAACTTTTATACCACTAGTGATAAAAATTATTTCTATGGCTCAAAGGATAGATCTACGTCTGGTCTTCAAAATGAACTATGAATTTTTAAAAGATTTTAAGTTTCAGACTAAGTTTTGGGGTCACAAAAAGTAGGATTCCGCAAGCACAGTTAATAATATTTTTGAAAAATAATAATAATTTTTGATGAGTCATCGGATGAGTCATTGTCTTTGTTCTAGACGAGTGATGAGTCATCGGATGACTCATTGTCTTTGTTCTAGACGAGTGATGAGTCATCGGATGACTCATGTCTTTGTTCTCAAGTTGACCTTGAAAAAAAAAATTTTTAAAAAAATTTTTCCGGCCGGGGGGTGGGGTGGGGGGGGGGGGTACTGTGCTAGCGGAGTCCTGTTTCAGCGGTGCCCAAACCACCTACTATTGCAGGCCAGTTTATTTAATACACCCCATCCGCCATTGGCTTCTATCCATGGGGTAAACTTGGACTTGATTATCTAGAAATGAATATTATTACAATATATATGTAGATTATAAAAGAAATGTTACTTCTAAAGACCACTGATAATAATGTTCTGAGTCATGTTGACCTTTTGCAATGATTATCTTCATGTAGGTGAATCCTATAATTATCCTTGTCCATTTCATGTCATCATCAAAAAGACACTGAAATATTCTATTGAAGTATAACTTCTTGGTTTCCAGGGATTCCATCTCCATCATCTGCTGATGATTAATATGTTCACCTTCAATAATTTGTTCAGTTCGATTGACCAGGAAATTGAGGCTGTCGACTATATTCGCGTTGACAATTCCGTTTAGAACATTTTCACTAAATTGAGACATTTTTACAATAATTTTTAATATACTGCTTTATTTATATTACTACTACTGAAATAACATATGATCTGATTGGTTGATAGATTATCGATGAAATAAAATGATGCGAACGATACCTTTTGGGCAAACGAAAACCAGGTCACCGCTAGATCACAAAATAATATTTTGAAAAATAATAATATGACCTAGAGAATGACCTTGGATGAGTCATATGGCCTTGAGAATGACCTTGGATGAGTCATATGACCTTGAGAATGACCTTGTGTGAGTCATGGTCTTTGTTTAAATGACCTTGATGAGTCATACGTCTTTGTTTAAAATTTGACCTTGAAAAAAATGTACTTTTAGACTTAGAAATTTTTTTAAAAAATTTTCTGGCCGGGGGGAGGGGGTATGTGATCTAGCGGTGACCTGATCTATTGTTCATTGATTTTTTGAATATTTCATTTTTAGATTCTTTAATTTCATTACTATGATTATATAATTGATCAGAATTACCTGTACTGCCTATGTAGTAGGCAGTAGTTCTTCGTCTCTTGGGGCTATTGTTCAGCCAGGTCCTCGTCTCCGTCAGAGCGTCCTTGTATGATTTTGAGGATCCACTAGGGGAGGCTGGCTTCGGTAACAGTCCTCTGCGGGATCTCCATTCTTGGTTCAACTGGCTGGATCTCATCTGGAAGTCGTCATCATCCGGGCTTGCAGTTGTCCACTTGATGTCACTTGCTTTCACCATACTGAAAGGATTATTATTATTTGCATTAACGATTAATTTATCTGATTGCAACGCTTTGGCCAGGCTGCTCCAGGTCTCCATATGTGGTGGTTTCTTTCGATCTATACCTTCTATATCCTTATTGTTAATATGTTCTATTGTGTGTTTTTGTGGGGTTAGTTTACTTGGATTCTTCCAGTATCTAATTGAAATATCCACGTTTTCAATCGGCAATCTTTCTACTCCGTTTATGTATGTCATAAATTATATTATATTGAATTCATTCATAATAAATCATATTTAATTCTATATTAATTATATTCAATTTTAATTAATTTTTGGTCAATTTTCAAATTAATATTTTTATTGTAATGTCCAACAGATTGGTTGATATTAATGAGTCAGTTTAATAACTTGAAATATGAAACATATTACTTAAAAAACTTCGACATCAAACACGTTAAAATTACAGCAACTTCATAATACTTCCCAGCCACCAATTGAATTCCGAGTTCATCATAAATCTGTCCAATCAAATTAAAATTATTATTGTTCATCACTGTCTCGGGTTCTGGTTGGTCTGTGATATTGTTGTTCTTTCGATCTATACCTTCTATATCTTCATTGTTATTTATGTTCTATTGTGTGTTTTTTTGGTGTTAGTTTACTTGGGTTCTTCCAGTATCTAATTGAAATATCCACGTTTTCAATCGGCAATTTTTCTACTCCGCTTCTCGAGTAACACATTCGACATCAAACACGTTATAATTACAGCAACTTCATAATACTTCCCAGCCACCAATTGAATTCCGAGTTCGTCATAAATCTGTCCAATCAAAATAATTATATCTGACTAGTTTCTGTATGTAACCCTGACTTTTAGCCTTTTTCCATATAGTGTGGTAGGCTTCTCTGATCATCCAGTGCAAAGTTTGCGCAATATCCTTATTGTTCATCACTGTCTCGGGTTTCGGTTGTGTCTGTGATGTTGTTGTCCGTCAGTATAACATCATCAATGTGTATACCTTCTATATCCTCATTGTTTTTTATTTTCTATTGTGTTTTTTTGGGGTTAGTTTACTTGGGTTCTTCCAGTATCTAATTGAAATATTCACGTATTCAATCGGCAATTTTTCTACTCCGCTTCTCGAGTGCCACTTGCACGTCGTGTATAACAACCGACTTTGATAATGATATTATAACTAAGTATACGAGCAGAGGCTCAATCGTTTGTACAGTGTTATTCTTCACGCAGGTATCCATAGGCAGTACATCTTCCGGTAAGCATCGTCAGGCATAAAATTTGGTTCTAGTATTCTGGTTCCATTTCCTTCATAGTTCTTCCGATCTTTACATAACAGAGAAAGGTATTAATAGTATCAAATATTCAGATTTTGGTTTCGTTGTAGACTAAATCTGGAATTATTGAAGCATCTTGATCTTTCAGGATAGCATACATTTGTGGAAATACGCAGGAAACTATTCTGGTTCAAATATGCAGTGACATTTATTGATATATAGGTTGATACAACAAAGTGATAATTTGAATAATTTATTATTATTTAGAGTATTATTATTATTATTCGTTTTGTTAATACCTTTTGTAGAATTATTATTTTTACGATTTATTATTATTAAAGTGATAAAAATGTAGTAAAGTTCATTATTTATCTAATGATGTAATAACGTTATTTTTAAATTTCTAGCGATAGATCAAAGGTTATTGCTTTAAATTAAATATACATAAATTACATAATCCTAATAAAATTAATGCATTAATATATTTTATAATTGATTTTTATTATTGTATTTCATTATTATTTTTTCATTATTATTTTAACACCTACAGTAGGCATGCAGTGGAAACTTTCATATATTCATACACACATGATAATAACGACTTATACATTTATATGTGATTTCCTCTCACCAAATTTGTGATATTTGTGAAGAAAATGTGTGTCCCTCAATTGAGATTGGTTGATAATCAAAACACAATATATCTTTATAAACATTTGAAATCACATTTTTCAACAATCATTTTTCAAAGATGGCAATTTTTAAATCGTTGGTATTAGGAAAAGAAGGTAAATTTATTTATTTTTAATTTTTTATCTATGAATTTAATTTTTAATTTTAATTTTAGAAAGCCGAAAAGTGCACAACTGTTTCAGGTGAATATAAATAATGAAAATAAAAAAAATGGTAAATTCATTATTAATATTTAAAGTTTATAATATTTCTATTTAGATAAATATATTGTAGAATGGTATGATATTACCGAAACCGAATATTTACTGAATTTGTCCGATATATGTGGAGATATATTGTTTAACTTTCCAAAATATTCCAGATCCGGTGACCATGCTAAAATGTTTTTCGTCCTACAGTATTAAAATGTACGATATTAAAATTAAACCAATAACCACAAATCTTAAAACTTTGTATTATAATGTAAATAACTCTCCCAGACCTCATTAGTATAAACCATTAATTACTACTAAAATTTTCGAACCTAAAACCACTAGCTATATTAACTTACCTAGGTCACACACTCTAAACTAATTCCCAAAAATTCAACTAGAAATATTTGAAAATAGAAAGAAAAATATTAGACCAAATATGCGTTTCCAAAATACCCTAAATACTACCATAACCATAATCTATAATAATTATGATAATATCCAAACCATAATCACCAAACCTCTATCTAAACCAGAGACCAGAGATGATGATAGATTAACCTATAATAATACTAATTTGACTAATACTTATAATATCAATTTAATAGATGATAGCTTCATATATAATACCAACTTAATCACCCAACCTATAACTAACAACCTTTAGATGAACTAGAAACCATTAATGATGATAGCTCAAGTTCTGAAGGCAACTTTTATACCGATTCTGATGATAATACCCCAAACTTTATAAGAGAGAACCCTAAAGAATTTATGAAGTTTTTTTGCGAAATATTCTGTATTAAAACATAGGAAACCTAACATATAAGAAATATCTTTCTGATTATCTAGATTGTCAGACGAAAGAGATAATAGAATATCTTTAATTAATAAACTTGAAAACATCAAAAACCTTAACAAATGCCTGAACTGAAATTACCTTCTAAATACCACTAAACCAATCTCACACCCGGTTGAATAACAACAAAGAACCTACTACCAAAAAAGCCAACAAAGGTAACAACCAAAATAAAATGAAAAGGAAAAACCACTTTCAATACTTTCAATAGGTAAATGAAGGAATCCTTGTATCGAGTATCATGACGGCCATGGCTTGCCATGATTATCCAATATCCTGCCTGATTGATGCCTACCGGTGAGAACACGTTTAATGGGGAGTTTTAAAAGCTGTAGGTGAGAATTTAATCTTCCCTTCGGCCTGATAATGACAATTTAGGTTTTTCCAATGCCACAATGCCACCCAAATCTGGATATTCGATATATTCAATCAATTCCAATGGGATATCAAGACCGACAAAAGACAGAAAGACGATGTAGGATTAGGGATCCCATCAATCAGAGCAGAAATTTAATACGGGATAGTAACTCGACTCGAGAGCTTGATAGATTCAGGAGATCAGAAGGTTGTAAATCTTTTGCACGACCCCGCGATCTTAAAAATACTCCAGAAATGCCACAAACTCATCAATGTAAATGGAGAGGAAATGAAGACGAAAGCAGACTTCTACGAGGAAATGAAGCATTGGCTGTATAAGTGCAATGATGGTTATGGTCTGATTGAATCGAAATGGCAAATACATAAAGAAGAATGATCAAACAGCGCATGAAAAAGTTACTTGTAGCTGTGGATCAAATATCATACCTACTGGTAGAAACAAATTCGTGATTCAATTTATAGAAGGCTACTTGTTAAACTCCGGCAACCCCAACTTCAAAAATCTAAATGCACTGGAAAATAGGAAATCACTAGAGGATATGACACCCCGTAGGACACCACAACAAGGCACTGAGACTCTGCCAGATAGCAATTAATTATATTCTAGAGTGGCTATAAGAAAAATACAATGGTAGGTACAAAGAAAGAAAAGGGAAGAATGGGAATAAAATCACAAAATTCTTATATTGCACAAAACTGGGCAGAGCTGTAANCTCTCACCAAATTTGTGATATTTGTGAAGAAAATGTGTGTCCCTCAATTGAGATTGGTTGATAATCAAAACACAATATATCTTTATAAACATTTGAAATCACATTTTTCAACAATCATTTTTCAAAGATGGCAATTTTTAAATCGTTGGTATTAGGAAAAGAAGGTAAATTTATTTATTTTTAATTTTTTATCTATGAATTTAATTTTTAATTTTAATTTTAGAAAGCCGAAAAGTGCACAACTGTTTCAGGTGAATATAAATAATGAAAATAAAAAAAATGGTAAATTCATTATTAATATTTAAAGTTTATAATATTTCTATTTAGATAAATATATTGTAGAATGGTATGATATTACCGAAACCGAATATTTACTGAATTTGTCCGATATATGTGGAGATATATTGTTTAACTTTCCAAAATATTCCAGATCCGGTGACCATGCTAAAATGTTTTTCGTCCTACAGTATTAAAATGTACGATATTAAAATTAAACCAATAACCACAAATCTTAAAACTTTGTATTATAATGTAAATAACTCTCCCAGACCTCATTAGTATAAACCATTAATTACTACTAAAATTTTCGAACCTAAAACCACTAGCTATATTAACTTACCTAGGTCACACACTCTAAACTAATTCCCAAAAATTCAACTAGAAATATTTGAAAATAGAAAGAAAAATATTAGACCAAATATGCGTTTCCAAAATACCCTAAATACTACCATAACCATAATCTATAATAATTATGATAATATCCAAACCATAATCACCAAACCTCTATCTAAACCAGAGACCAGAGATGATGATAGATTAACCTATAATAATACTAATTTGACTAATACTTATAATATCAATTTAATAGATGATAGCTTCATATATAATACCAACTTAATCACCCAACCTATAACTAACAACCTTTAGATGAACTAGAAACCATTAATGATGATAGCTCAAGTTCTGAAGGCAACTTTTATACCGATTCTGATGATAATACCCCAAACTTTATAAGAGAGAACCCTAAAGAATTTATGAAGTTTTTGCGAAATATTCTGTATTAAAACATAGGAAACCTAACATATAAGAAATATCTTTCTGATTATCTAGATTGTCAGACGAAAGAGATAATAGAATATCTTTAATTAATAAACTTGAAAACATCAAAAACCTTAACAAATGCCTGAACTGAAATTACCTTCTAAATACCACTAAACCAATCTCACACCCGGTTGAATAACAACAAAGAACCTACTACCAAAAAAGCCAACAAAGGTAACAACCAAAATAAAATGAAAAGGAAAAACCACTTTCAATACTTTCAATAGGTAAATGAAGGAATCCTTGTATCGAGTATCATGACGGCCATGGCTTGCCATGATTATCCAATATCCTGCCTGATTGATGCCTACCGGTGAGAACACGTTTAATGGGGAGTTTTAAAAGCTGTAGGTGAGAATTTAATCTTCCCTTCGGCCTGATAATGACAATTTAGGTTTTTCCAATGCCACAATGCCACCCAAATCTGGATATTCGATATATTCAATCAATTCCAATGGGATATCAAGACCGACAAAAGACAGAAAGACGATGTAGGATTAGGGATCCCATCAATCAGAGCAGAAATTTAATACGGGATAGTAACTCGACTCGAGAGCTTGATAGATTCAGGAGATCAGAAGGTTGTAAATCTTTTGCACGACCCCGCGATCTTAAAAATACTCCAGAAATGCCACAAACTCATCAATGTAAATGGAGAGGAAATGAAGACGAAAGCAGACTTCTACGAGGAAATGAAGCATTGGCTGTATAAGTGCAATGATGGTTATGGTCTGATTGAATCGAAATGGCAAATACATAAAGAAGAATGATCAAACAGCGCATGAAAAAGTTACTTGTAGCTGTGGATCAAATATCATACCTACTGGTAGAAACAAATTCGTGATTCAATTTATAGAAGGCTACTTGTTAAACTCCGGCAACCCCAACTTCAAAAATCTAAATGCACTGGAAAATAGGAAATCACTAGAGGATATGACACCCCGTAGGACACCACAACAAGGCACTGAGACTCTGCCAGATAGCAATTAATTATATTCTAGAGTGGCTATAAGAAAAATACAATGGTAGGTACAAAGAAAGAAAAGGGAAGAATGGGAATAAAATCACAAAATTCTTATATTGCACAAAACTGGGCAGAGCTGTAAAAGAAATAGCAGCAGGGAATGTAACAGTACCTGACTTGACCATCAAACATTTGGCCAGGGCAATAATTTATAACATCCTGGCGACACAAACTAAATTACCACTAATTAATAAAATCATTAAAACGTCTAATTTGAAAAGACATTTCAAGGATTCCAATTTCACAACTCATTATTCTAACTACAATAAAAAGCTTATTCATATAATTGATAATAAAAGTATTAAATTATTAAATCTACGTCGACTCTACCCTTATTAAAAATAGCAAAAACTGATTTCCCTATGTCCACAAACTCTCGAAGTAATGAGATACAGCAAATGGAAGTCCTTAACAAAGGATATTCCAGCTCCCAAACGTAACGTTTTTACTCCCTAAACAAAACACGAAAAGGAACTCGACGAACTTATGCTAGGGGAAAGCCAAAAAAGATTAAATCAAAGAATAAAACCACCACGCATGGACGGATCACGATACACAACAAATAATCAATTTTCGAATGAATGATTTCACAATAAAGGTTTATAAGCATGCCCATAAGCTCAATGTTATATAATATGGTTATTATTATTATTATTATTATTATTATTATTATTATTATTAGCAGTTTTTATGGTCGAGCTCACCTTTTGCCGACAGCCGCCCATTAAATAGCTGTACCAATGGCGTTGTTTAGTGATGCGTGGTTGCTAAAGGGCAGGTGAACGTAGCGAGGGTGTCGAATAATTAAGCAACCAAAAGCGATAGCTCTCCCACCACAAGTAACCCACCAATATACAAACATATACATGTGAATGTGAATTGAAGAGGAAAATCGTTTACTTGAATATGGAGATTATTCTAATTAATCTAATTAATTTAATCCGGGACATACTCAGCACTGTGTAAGGATTTCTTGGCGCATAATTAGCAAATATAATAATTTAATTTACTTCTTAACGTAACAATTGACGCTACTGACACCAATGAAAGGAAACTTGCGACTATTTATAATTATATTTGTTTACTTAAAAAGATGTTAATCTTATTAGTTGACCTTTAATTAAGCCTTTCAAAGCAAGTAGGAATACAGACGTAAGATTGAGCTATTTTGTAAACTTTATGTAAGGATAATGTTCTTGATTTGACAAGGTCCATTGTAAATCCCCACCATATTGGAAAGTCTAGATGAGCAATCGACATTAAAGGAAACAAAACACTGGAAAACCTAATTGATGACAACCTTATCAATAATAATAACTAGCTAGCGTATGTATGTCTGTGATGTGTAACATTGCGATATCAATTAAAGAACTGTTACAATAACTTTCAAAATACATTTTTGACATGTAAAATTTAGCTTTAAGTTAAAAATAAAATTTACAAAAAATTAACTTTATTTTTAATAATCATTTTAACTTTTCCCGTCATGCTTGACTGGGGATTATACTCGTTATTCATAATTATCCAAACAAACCGAAAGAATTGCCAATTTCCATCAAATTTATAAACTTTGGAAAGGAAAGACAATAATCATAGTAGAAGACTTGAGAAGATCTTGATAAACTTGAGCCATGCTAAAATGACTACCGTAAAGAAGTTTGGAACTGAAAAATAGCATTAACATTGTCTGTTTATTTGAAACATTTTGTGTTGTTTATTTTGCGTTTTTGTTTATAAGTTGATATTTATTAATAAATTAGAAATAAATATTATTTAACACGCTGAGCAATTCATTTGGCATTGACTGGCTTGAATTTGCGTTGACTTTGCATTGATTTTGTATTGACTTTGTATTGACTTTGTATTGACTTTGAATTGACTTTGTATTGATTTTGAATTGACTTTGTATTGACTTTGAATTGACTTTGTATTGACTTTGAATTGACTTTGTATTGACTTTGAATTGAATTTGAATTCATATTGAATTGACTTTGAAATGAATTTGAATTGACTTTGAATTGACTTTGTATTGATTTTGAATTTGAATTGACTTTGAATTGACTTTGTATTGATTTTGAATTGAATATGAATTGACTTTGAATTCATATTGAATTGACTTTGTATTGACTTTGTATTGACTTTGTATTGACTTTGAATTGACTTTGAATTGACTTTGAATTGATATTGAATTGACTTTGTATTGACTTTGAATTGACTTTGTATTGATTTTGAATTGAATTTGAATTGACTTTGAATTCATATTGAATTGACTTTGTATTGACTTTGTATTGACTTTGTATTGACTTTGAATTGACTTTGAATTGACTTTGAATTGATATTGAATTGACTTTGTATTGACTTTGAATTGACTTTGTATTGATTTTGAATTGACTTTGAATTGACTTTGAATTGACTTTGAATTGACTTTGAATTGACTTTGTATTGACTTTGAATTGAATTTGAATTCATATTGAATTGACTTTGAAATGAATTTGAATTGACTTTGAATTGACTTTGTATTGACTTTGAATTGAATTTGAATTCATATTGAATTGACTTTGAAATGAATTTGAATTGACTTTGAATTGACTTTGTATTGATTTTGAATTGAATTTGAATTGACTTTGAATTGACTTTGTATTGACTTTGTATTGACTTTGAATTGACTTTGAATTGACTTTGAATTCATATTGAATTGACTTTGTATTGACTTTGAATTGACTTTGTATTGATTTTGAATTGAATTTGTATTGATTTTGAATTGAATTTGAATTGACTTTGAATTGACTTTGAATTGACTTTGAATTCATATTGAATTGACTTTGTATTGACTTTGAATTCATATTGAATTGACTTTGTATTGACTTTGAATTGACTTTGTATTGACTTTGTATTGACTTTGAATTGACTTTGAATTGACTTTGAATTCATATTGAATTGACTTTGTATTGACTTTGAATTGACTTTGTATTGATTTTGAATTGAATTGTATTGATTTTGAATTGAATTTGAATTGACTTTGAATTGACTTTGAATTGACTTTGAATTCATATTGAATTGACTTTGTATTGACTTTGAATTCATATTGAATTGACTTTGTATTGACTTTGAATTGACTTTGTATTGATTTTGAATTGAATTTGAATTGACTTTGTATTAACTTTGTATTGTCTTTGTATTGACTTTGAATTGACTTTGTATTGACTTTGTATTGACTTTGAATTCATATTGAATTGACTTTGTATTGAATTTGTATTGACTTTGTATTGACTTTGTATTGACTTTGTATTGACTTTGAATTGACTTTGTATTGACTTTGAATTGAATTTGAATTCATATTGAATTGACTTTGAAATGAATTTGAATTGACTTTGAATTGACTTTGTATTGATTTTGAATTTGAATTGACTTTGAATTGACTTTGTATTGATTTTGAATTGAATTTGAATTGACTTTGAATTGACTTTGAATTCATATTGAATTGACTTTGTATTGACTTTGTATTGACTTTGTATTGACTTTGAATTGACTTTGAATTGACTTTGAATTCATATTGAATTGACTTTGTATTGACTTTGAATTGACTTTGTATTGATTTTGAATTGAATTTGAATTGACTTTGAATTGACTTTGTATTGATTTTGAATTGAATTTGAATTGACTTTGAATTGAATTTGAATTGACTTTGTATTAACTTTGTATTGTCTTTGTATTGACTTTGAATTGACTTTGTATTGATTTTGAATTGACTTTGAATTCATATTGAATTGACTTTGTATTGACTTTGTATTGACTTTGAATTCATATTGAATTGACTTTGTATTGAATTTGTATTGACTTTGTATTGACCTTGTATTGACTTTGTATTGACTTTGTATTGACTTTGTATTGATTTTGAATTGACTTTGTATTGACTTTGTATTGATTTTGAATTGACTTTGAATTGACTTTGAATTGACTTTGAATTGATATTGAATTGACTTTTTGATTTTGCGTTTTTGCGATGTCTTATTTATGTATATCAATTTGTAAATTATTGAATGCTTCTTCTACAAACTGACTTCAAGTTTGCGTAGAAAATTTAATTTAGGAATGATGTCAAGGATGTGAGTGAATGGAGACAATCATAAATAATATAACTTTTTAACAATTTTTTTAAATAGTTTGTTTAATTAATACTTTTTCGGAGTGTTAATTAAAACAATTTATGAATATGTAAGTTGGGCGAAATTTTACTGGAGTATTCTTGTGATTGTCAATATCTATCTAGGCTATTTTCAGGAGCTAAGATTTTTTATGTCAACAGTAAACACTCAAGTGAGCGGGAATTTTAACAGTTATTTGCAAGGTATAGAGACGTGAGATGGGTGGAAAGTAGTGTGTATATATCCCTAACCATCACAGCCCCCCCAAGCTTTCATGCCTCCATTTCACTTAAACTATTAAAAAAACGCCCTAAAATCTATACTTTTATATTATTTTACCCCTTATTTTAAAAAACTCAATCCAACGGTTTTAAGTTTGAAGCCCCTTATTTTCATGCTCTATTTCACATAATTCCTTTAAAAAAGGCCTAAAATTTACACTTTTATGCTATTTATCACTTCTCAATAAATATAAATAAATATAATTAACATTTTAATTTTATGCCTTTATTTCACATAATCCCTAAGAAAAAAGTCCTATAAAGAGAATGGAAAAAGAAAAATGGCATTATGAAAAACTTGAGGGGCCGCGTTGTTTACACACTACTTGGGATGTCGACTAGCAAGTCGCCGGATTGGCAAATTGCTGGTTATTAATAAAAAAATAAAATAGAAAAAAAACATCATAAAAAATCCAATAAAAAAAATTTTATGAAATAGTAAAACTGCTCTGAGAGGACAGTGATTTTTTTTTTTTTTTTT
>CAUHTR010002717.1:0-55385 GCA_959609185.1 Schmidtea polychroa | reverse complement strand
GTTTGGAGATCTGTGTTGAGTCGACGTGTACATGCGGTGACAAATGCAGCAGAGTTTTCTGGGGCATTGGCTCAGTCACGTTCTAGTATGAAAGTGCTACTATCCACTGCTGAGTCCATGCAAGATGCACTAGCGTTTGTGGATGCAGTCACCGTGTTTGGAAATGCGAAAAAAGTACCACAAATAATGCTGGATCATTTCTGGAACTGTGATAATGGGGGTGTAACTCGAGATAGACTCAGTAGAAAGCCACCTGTTGACTCAACTTTGTTTGAATTATTTGACCTGGACATTGATATTGTAAGTCATTTTCTTAGTTAAAAATAATATACTGTAATAATCTTCAGGATGTTTCATTTTTCATACCTTACAGACGGCTGCATCCTTGTTCACTAGTCTTATTCAGCCAACATTGTCACCTATCGCGGAGGCTCAACCAGCCGAATTATCAGCCATCATGGAGCCACAGTCTTCATCATCACCGATCGGGACGATGCCTGTAGTACCAATGTCCTCAGCAACCTTGGAGTCACCTATCGTAGAGGTGCAATTAGTATTATCACCTATCAAGGAGTCACAGCCTTCATCATCACCAATCGTGGCGATGCCTCCAGTACCAATGTCCTCAACGTTGCCACCAAGCACATCCATGATTGTACGGTGGTAAAATGTCTTGTTTTGGGAGACAAAGGAAATCGAAAGTGTACTTGGGTGTTGCGCTTGGAGAAGATGACCGCTTATTGCAGATTCGATTCCTCAGGCGTGGGCGACATCACGGGATGTACGTACATCCATATGTGGATGATTGTTCATGGGAACCTAAAGAAAACTGCACAATTTTGTCTCCACAACCAACTTTAAACCATCGTGGAGGTTATGTGTTTAACATTGATCCACTTATTTGACTTTTATGAATGTTGTGAAACTTAGTAACTTCCCATTATTATTGTACTACAACTTCAATATGGAATGAATTAGAGGACTATATGTGTACACAAACCTTAAGTAACGCGCGTAACAAAAATCTGTGTAACGCCCGTAACACAAAAAATCGTCATTTTCTTCTAAGATGATGATACTGTGAAAATATCATGGTGTTTTTCAGATGATCTAAACATCCTTTAAGCATAATAATCCAGTCATGATGTAAGTCCATAAGGTACTTTTAATACCACACCTTAAAACTCACAAGAAAATCCTATGTCCAAATGATGTAACGCGCGTAACAGCATGTTATTATGTAATACTTCGAAATCGATTATCTTAATTGCATATTTTGCAATTTAATTTTAAAACACATAGAATTTTTGAGAACTTAAGGTTTTTTAAGTCCTAAAATCTTTAAAATTTTCAAAACTATATCACTTTTTTTGTCTATATTGTAACGCGCATAACGCGTGGAAATGACCATATAATATACACATATTGATTTTTTGTTTTATATTATAGGTGCGTTTATTGAGTGCAAACGGGTGTACAATGCACCAAACAAGATAAACCAAGCTATAGCAATAAATAAAGCATTACACATAATTTGTATTCATGATAAGACTTAATATTTCGTTTGGTATCCCTTGTTTTTCAATACAGCTGTGATTCAACGTAAAATGGATTCAACAAGTTAATTGAATTGATCGGGCGTTACTAACTGATCAACCTTAGTAAATGGATTGTTCACAGCTGGATCAATTGCTGCCCCCCCCCCTTGCTGAGGATTTTCCCCCTAAAATTCCTAGTATTTTATATAGATATTTTATAGGTATTTTCACGGAAATTTTAAGAGTTTTTATATAGGTCAAATCAATATTTAATAAGGAAAAATAAATAATTTACAAGTTCACCGTTTAATATTAACGTATTGGAAGCAGTAACAATCTGACAGTATTCGATTTATTCATTTCAAAAATTTTAGCCTAAACTTTCTATCAATACTGTAGACAAACTTTAAAATAAATTTGTAGATAGCGGAACTATTTATTAATATATAATTCAAATAAATAACTATATAAGTCATAATCCGCAGAATTTATCCAAGTTAATTTCTCATATTTATTGCACTAGTTTCGGATAACAGATTGACTGTAAAATAATTTGTATTTCGGTCCACATATTAATTTTAATTTTAAAAAACAGGAATATTTATCTAAAATTTTAAATCTGAAAAAGTCTTTACCTGAAGCGCGCTTCTCAATCAAGTTCAAATATTGGCATATAGTGCACATTGTATCTACATCGGCATCGACCATTTGTAAATATTGCCGAATTAGAGGAACCAAACCAGGAAAATTTTCCTAAAAATAAAAATTCAATATATTAAAACATTCCAGAGCAATAATATAATTCAGCCTTTCACTTACTTGCTAGAAAGTTTTAAGATGTTTTACTTATTTTCAAAAAGTTAGTAACCATCTTAAAACAAAGCCGTATTTAGAAATTTTTTTTATTTACAATACCAAAATTTTATGGGGACCCGTCCAAAGCGCGCACATGCAATGAAATAAAATTTTAAATGACATTTTTATTTTTATTTTCACATTAAAAAAAATAAATATATAACGTTCACAGATTTACATAATAGTTACTAATTAAGATTGTATGCAATTCCTCTCAAATATAATAGATGTTCCTTTTCTTTCCGTGAAAGTATTTTCTTCATGGTTCCAATATAACTTTTGTATAACTTTATCTTTTCTGATATCAACTTAATTTTTAAACTTAATGATTAAAGTAATATTTATATTATTTATTTATCAAGTAAATCAATGTTTTGACTATATGAATGTATTGCGCGCATTTGTCGTTGCGTGCTTCGGACGGTCCGCCAAATTTTATCTACAAAAAAAAGTTTTTGTCTTCATGGATTAATTTTAATTTAACTGGAAAACTTATATCGAATTCTTTTTATTTTTTGGAAGAATTAACTTTCAATTATTTTTTTCAATTAATAAAAACAAGTGGGTGATTACTGAATAGAAGAAATATTGCTGATGAAAGATCGTCAAACGTCCAATGAAGAACCAACTAAAGATTTCAAGTTCGAAGGAAACAGGAAATGACAGAAATAAGTTTCATTAAAATTTAACAAACAAAATTAATGAAACTATTATAATTCAAAGTTAATCCCGATATTTAACAGAAAATCACAACAGAAAATTATAAAAGGACGATAGTACAAACTAAAGTGACATAATTAACAATTTTAGTTTTTCTAATGATGTCAATAGGAGGAGGTTTTTAGAAACTTATTAAAAGGAAAGTCACTTAGAAAAAGATGCATGAAATTTAAGGACCTAAAATAAAGGGTGGTATTATATGTGTATGTTGTTCTCTTCATACATTTTCATGTTTGAATGAAATTAGCAATGGTATATTATTTCAGTTCTCAATAAGAACATCATTTATGGGCGACGTATACATTATTATAAATTTGAAAGAATTACAAATTAGAGAACACTATCGATGAAAATTATTGGATGCGAAAGAATTGTTCCGTGATTGTATTTATCGGAAAAAAGTGAGCTAATAGAGGAATTGTGAAGCTCTACATAAATAATAGGAATTCTATTCCTATTAATCTCATCAAATAAGAGATGATTCGATTTCAGTTCTGATTTTAAAAAGTTAAAATAAATAACCAAACTTGTAAAGAAAGTCAAATATTTCACAATTCCATTAACCCTTAATTGCATTGTGTAGCAAATTTGCAAGATATCAGAATTTCACGTTTAGATCGCCTAAAATAAATCAGAACTAACCATTTCATAGTGTTGCTTGTGAGCTACAAAGCTGTTTGACGGATATTAAATTTTACATTAGATTTTTTTAATAATTTTTATAATAATATATTCAGTCAAAGGAACGTTATTTTATTTTATTCAAAATAAATAAAAAAAATGCAATTAAGAGTTAAATCACATTGCAGGTGTAAGCGATCAGAAGCAATTTTCTGTCCTTTTTGTAAATATGAAGATATAGATGAAGTTGAAAACAATTGAACTCAATCCGAATGAGAATAGATCAAATAAATCAAGCAAGACGATAACATCACAATACATTGATCAAAAATATTGGGGAATAAAGAGTAGCGTTAAAAATACAATTATACAACTTCAATTACATTACGTGTCATAATTAGAATGACAGAAATGCAATGAATGCAATTTTTCTTTTATTTTCAATTTCATTTTAACTCCTAGTTGACCAAAAAAATTAGAAAATATTGATATCTGACCAACGGTACCACTATTTTGACACCCTTTTAGTAAACAACACAAAACGTTTTATGTTTCTCCTGATTAGAAATATTATTTATATTAATTCAACACATTTTATCATATTGGCAACTATGCCCAAGTGTCAAAACGTGAATAGTGCATTCAATTGTCTTGAATTGTCTTGAATTGTCTTCAATTTTTTATGTATTATTACATAGTTTTAAGTGTTTTCATTGTTATAAATAAATAAAACTCGCTGTTTTTATTACACAATTCTTAATGATATTGTGCAATTTTGTGCAATATTGCAGTTTTGCATAAGAAGTGGAAGTGTACTTGAAGTATATTATAAACATAAATATTCACTATAAAAGGATTACAGGATTTTGCAACCATTTTTGTCAATTCTGCATTCAATTTCTTCAAAATTTTTATTTTCATTTAAAAAAATTTCAACAGAGAGTACCAAGAAAGAAGTAAAAATAAATGGCCTTTGTTTTTAATACATCTTTAATACATACGTTCTGATGGAAGGCAATATTATTCATAATGAGTACACTTCTCAAAATATTTCTCCAATTTAAAACCTCAGTCAAACCTCTAACGTCACTCATGAAGTCTGTTGTATTATAAGCATGATTTTACTTTCAAAATATACAATTACAGTCTTATATATAACTGCACATATGAAAATGTTCTGTGTTTAGCAACTCTGAACTCTCTTTGAAGCACAGAAACCTGCCTCATCCACAAAGAAAAAACTATTATCGTTGATCTCTTCAAGAACCATTAAGAACTTAAAACCATTAAAGAACTTTTCACTGTTTCAGGGCAATTTCTTAACTTACTCACTTTAAAATATATTGGAAATTCGCCCAAAACTCTGCCAATAGAATATAAAAATATTCTTCATTTATTCTTAGACAAAGATAATGCTTGAAACAATGGTCCAACCACAATGCATACAGCGAGACATTCTGCGGCCGTTTAGTCTCCATTATAATTCTCTGTAATTAGTTTTCTTTTAAAACTTACACACTATAAAAATATTCATGAATATATATATATATATAAAATTGACGCAATTGAATGCTATTGTCAGACGATTTATTAGACAAAATAGCGTATTACATAAATTGAAAATAAAAGTCATTGAACACTCAAGAAAAAAATTCTAATAAATTAAAGCCATAACATAATAGACATATTGTTCAATTATCTTACTGCAATATTTATGTTGGTTATCCTGGTTGAAATTGTTAATAATTTTGTAGTATAAAAATGGAAGCATAAAAAAATTCTGACTGACGAAGAATTTTAGGCACTTGTCTCTTTAATTTTTCTTTTAACATTTTAATTTAATTTAAATTTAAAATGCATAAAAGATTAAGATAAAAAACAATTAAATATTTATTTTACATCCCACTCCCATCCGAATTTCTCGTTCTTCTGACGAGATAGTTTGATAAAATTTTATGTATGCAAAATTTCTCATTATTTTAGAATTCATACTATAAAATATTGATGATATAAATTATATATATATATATAGTATTTATTAAAAAGCTTGACTATAAAGCAGTAAATATATAGATGTTTTTGATATTCACGAATTTTAAACACTGCCTTTTTCAAGTGAAATACAATTGAAAAAAATGCAATTAGTGGAACTGCTCGAGGCAATCCCTCAGGTTCTTCCATTAGCCAGTGAATATTTTTGAATGTCTTAAAAAGTGGCATAATAGTTTCTATGTAGTTCCAATGGAGACATTTTATCAAAAAAACCGTTAAGTTTCTAAATTTTATTTTAATTAAATTAAGGTTAACACGATGATCATGATTAACATTCAAAATAAAATAAAATATAAAAATGCAAAAATTAATTGTTAGTTGCGGTTGTTAGATAAATGCTAAGATATCAGTTTAAGTTAGTTCTGACTGCTGAAACTACATATATACTATAATAAAATATAAAACTTCTATCAAAACAAAACATTAAAATTCATAGATTAATTTTTGGAAATTTACTAACTCCGCCATTAATAATTTCATTAATTGATAAAGCCACATAACAATTTTCTGGAGTGATTCTCATTTTGTCATTGCTCTCACTGCAAGATCGTTTCCTGTCACATACTTCATCTGTTTCTTGCTTTGTGGGTCCTAGAATGTTAAATATTTAATAAACAGTTATTGAAGTTGACTGATATACTAATAATAATATTAACATCATTAATAATAATAATAATAATAATAATAATAATAATAATAATAATAATAATAATAATAATAATAATAATAATAATAATAATAATAATAATAATAATAATAATGGCAATAAATTTAAGTTATTAATTTCTACCTGTGGATATAAATTCTCCTTTGCGAAAAAAGAATTTTTCTTTCCTAACTGCATCACGTTTCATTGCCGTGCGCATGTTTTCATTAACTTTTGAAATTGGAATCAAAAAATTGAGCTTCATTGTGAGTATGACACGAGTTACCAAAACGACAAAGGTAACATATGCAGCATTTTCAAAATCCGTTATCTGTAAATCCATCGGCCGGAATTCGACGCGCCAACCAATCGGGCTATTCGGTGGTGGTAACTTGAACCTCATCGATTGCCAATTGGTCGATTGAATATTCTAAAATTGCGACATAGTATTGTTTGCATTATATTTAGCTAATACATTTTCAAATTCTTCGAAAATGATTAGTCAAAAAGTTTCAAACCAAATGTGGTCAGTTAATAGTTACTTTATTTTTTGTATAAGATTTATGTAATACTAGCCGTATTCCCGTGCTTTGCCACGGTTATATTTTTCTAATTAATTAATGTTTTAATAAATTACTAAGTTTCATTTTTCACATTATTTATAATTAAAATAATATTAATAGTTAGAATAAGTTAAGGGTATACAAAAACTCAACTGGGTTGCGAATCGTATTCTCCACCATAGACTTGAATGATTCATATGTTACCATTCTTCAGATGCTAACTTCATTAATTAATACCATGTCATTTGGGGTTAGAATCTTCTAATCATTCAACAATGAATATTGTTTAATGATCAAGTTCTTAAATTCCGGGTCAATTTTCTCAGTTAAAATATTGAAATATCTAACTTCCTAAAATAACTCGTCCGTAAAATTAATTACCCATCTCCATCCATGAGAAAACAAAATAAATCAGAAAACTTGTTTACCTTAATATCTGCTTTAATAGATTCCTTCATTACTTCATAACATTTATCCAAATCGGTTTCGTTTTTATTTATAGTAAAATCGCCTTGAAAATTTACGCAATGACAATTCATATGATAAATTAGATAAGTTAATGTAAATTAGCATGGCTCATTAATGGAATCAAATTATGAAGATAGAAAATACTTATGTGACTTTTTCTATATTTGTTCGGGATTCTCAATAAATTCAACCTTAATTAATTACATTTCAAACCCACAAATATAAAGACTAGATATTTATCAAAATTGAGTTTCATAATATAACTGAGGCATGTTACCAATAAAATCTTTTATTTTATGTACCAAACATAAAATAAAAGATTTATCGAAAATATTTAAAAGAAATTTCTAAAGACAAAATATCAAATAAAATTTAATATCAAACTTTCGCTACAGCTTTTATCAAGTGTTCAACGATTAAATATTAAATTTTCCACATGGTAATATTCCAAAAGTCTTTTCTTTACCTTAGAATAAAATAAAATCAGAAAAAAACAATTTCAAAAAAAAGTTTTTTTTAACTCAAAAAATTTTTAATTAAAAAACTGATAGGGAAATATTTCTGATGCACTCACAGAACGATTGGAGATTGACAGACAAATCGATTATCATCAATAATTATCAATTCATTTCAATTTAATTATTTCGCATTAGAAATGTAAACATCGCAAATTCATTAAAGAAAATTAATATACACACAATTTATGAAAAATTCTTTCGATAATTGTAATTAAAATTTTCATTTAATTACATGAGACAAACTCCCATCATCCGTCTCCTCTTTCTACTCCTCCAACGCCTCCTTTCCCTCATCACCATATTCATTATCCTCATAATTATCGATTTACTGTTCGAAAAACAAATCAATAAATAAATGAAATTTAATTGTGCGAAAACGTAAATATTGATTACAAAATATAACTGGAAATTTTCTTTGTATTAAAACAAAATAATGAAATACTAATTAATTTTTATTATAAAAACCGATGATTTATAATATTTTTAATTGTTTAACTTTTCATCATAAATCTTATCGTCGTCAAATTTTTACTAAAATTATTTCTTTTGTTTTTAATGAATATTTTTTTTTTTAATTATATTCCTTTTAAATTTAGAAATTTACTAGTAAAATTGTTAATTTTTTTTCACTGTTCAAATGTATTTTTATTTTATTGGTTTTATTGGTTTAATATATTAATTTTAAGAAAATAAAAAAAAGTAATTATTTAATAAATTTTAAAATTTATGAAACATGTTTTGTTTAAACGTTTTTTGACACAGGATGTCTCAGAGACTATTTTTTGTTAAGAATTTTGATTTCCAAATATATGCGATTTTCTAGTTTTGTTTTAATGTACATCGAGTCAATTGCTAGAAGGTTTAATTAGTTTCTTCAAAATAAGTTATCACATTATAGTAAGTTTGTGAATGATATTTTATATGCATCCTAATGGTACCAATAAATTTTGTACCATTTTTTTCAATTTTAAAATTCTATTTGGTCTTTGCTTTTGAAGCAGCTAAATTCCAGGAAATTGATAAGGATTATTTGTATAGTTGAAATTTTTTCATTTAATTGAATATATACTTCGCAGTAAAAGGCTTATATTATGATTTAAATGTTTAACATTTAATTAATACCACTACCAAGAAATCATCACTTAATTATTATTATTATTAAAGCAAAGCAATTCTAACATTGAGACCCGTGGGGTTTGAATTGTGGATAAAAATAGTACAATGTATCTTAACGTTAAAAATATAAATAAATGTCATATTTAACGATTGGTTTCACTTTTGATCTTTCTTTTAATTCAATAATTTCTATATTAATGTTTATAAAGGCTGTGCCGAAATATAGTGTACCTTATATATTATTTTGATCTGTAGTTTTACAAAAATTAAATTGAAAATTAAAGATAAGCGTTAAATGATTAGAAACCTGTAAAACTTTGAAATAATTAGCGTTTTTGTCTAAATTGACTGGAAATTCAAGAATTTTAAAATCATTTTGAAATTAGAAAATTTAAGCTGATTATTGTGAGAATAATATAAAAAATAGTTATTATAAGATTCAGGAAAAGTTTTGCTAAAGCTAATATAAGAAAATCCATACTGCTCTTGTAACAAAAAACAAAAACAATATCAGTTTAATAAATTCTAAAAAGAGCCAAATTAAGGTCAATAGCTTCATAAACATTGAACATTTGGACATTAACCTTTTCTTTAATTGAACTATTTGCTCTCTAAATCAACAGTAGTCAATTAGTCAATTGAAAATATTTATCTATCGAATTATTAAAATAATATATAATTTATTTTAAATTATTCATCAAAATTTTCCAACTTCGTTTTTGACTATTTTCATATTCTTACAGATAAAAACAACATAAAAAAAAAGAATAAATTAGAAATTGACAATTAATTTTATTTATTGAGTTATCAAATAATCACTTGATGTATGTAAAATTTTATAATGTAATTTTCTAGAAATATCGAAAAATGTTTACAAAAAACAAAACAAAAAATATAATGATTGTATACAAATATACAAACAGATTATTATAATGACAACCAAGTGTTAAAAACTGATTCAGCCTTCATTTTTTTTTTGATTTTTACTGACTGTTTAATATCTTTTATAGTTATTATATAATCTAACACAATGATTTTGATATGGTATTATAATTTCCTGTATTTATAAGTATGGTTAGTTAAACAAATTAATATTCACAAACATGTTTGAATTTATTCATTGTAAAAACAAAGATAAGAATACAGTTTTTTTTTGGAGACTTATACAAAGATTTTAATTAATTAAGATTCATGTTCAGAGCGAGCGATTATCAAAGAAAATCACAATCTTTCTGTCTAATCGACAAAGATTTGAATTCAATTAATTCATTCACAATACGCAGGTCATCCAAGCGCTATTGTGGCTTTTGTATTTTACTGGAAACTAATATACACATAAAACCTGTTTAACGTTCAAAAGGTGGATATGGGGAAGAATAAGGATACTGATTTTGAAAATAAATAAATAAATAAATAAAGTAATATAATATATTATAAATTTTTTATTGGAACTATGGATTTTTTTGAACTTTCAGCAATAATGAATGATGATATGAAAACAATTTCACGGTTTATTGAACACAGGTTAATAAGAGAACGAATATTAAATAAGGTAAACTTAACAGAACACCTAAATCTTTGAATTCCTTTAAATGGATTTGTCGTTCTCAAACAGAAAATTCAAATATATGTATGGAGCAAACGAAGCACTACTGCTAAGTTATATTGATGAATGGATGGCTAGAAAAAGGATTGGTTTTGATAAATTCTTTAATACAATAATTGATCATTTGGCCATTTGGTACAATCCAAATTAAAGTCTAGATTTTTTTTCTTAATAAATGGCTGAGGTTTTATCTTATTGTTAATATAAAATTCAAATATTTTTTTATATTTTAGTTTAATCACAAGATACTTATATTATATTATTTGTTTATTCATTTATTTATTTTCAAAATCAGTACCCATATACTCCACCATAGGCCAAAAGGTTTTTAAATAAACTAACGACTCAGTGTGGAAAGTAGAGGTTCCATCAAGAGGCATTAAGCAGTAAATGTAAAATTCGTCTACATTATTAAGATCATTAGGGTAAATTGCATAAAGATAGCAGGCAGGAAGTTGTGAAGTCAATTGCGTAATTACATTTTCAAAGTAGTCTTATATTAAGCTACACATGGTCCAATAAAACAAAGGAATTTATATATAAATTATTTTAATGAATTGGTTCAACATGCGTTTGACCCGAATATCGGAGTGGCTTCATTAACCAGTGGTGTACTTAATATGTTAGTTCACAAAATCATGACTGCTTACATAGTTTTATTTCGGGTGAAAATCATTTTAACTGGCTTACATTCAAGTCAACAAATACAGTTTTAAGTAGAGAGTGTAGATTATGTAGAGATGGTGAAGCTATGACGTGGAATATTATCATCCATAATTATTGCGGCAAAAATAAAATATCCTTACAACAATATTGCAGGCGCCAGTATCCTTTAGAAATCAAATTATTTCGTAATATATTGAATTAAGTCATAAATAAGTTTCGTTGAAAGTAGTATGTAATTGTTTTTCCAAAAAATGCCCTAGTATATTTCGTCTGAACCAAACTTTTAAGTGGTTCTTAGAAAAATGTTTGTCAGTAAACATTTAACAGTTAAAGCATCAAGTTTCTAATTTAAACATGTTTTTGAAGCTTTTCAAATGAAGAATGTAAAAGTGCATTACGCCATATTATGTTAAGGAAATACCAACTTGGCAATAACACTACAGCAAAGGGACCAAACATTAATGTAGTATGTACGATTGTAATGTAAAATTAGAGAATTTCGAGAATGGTTCACAAAATTTCGTTCCAGACTTCAATGTTATTCATAATTCAAAGAAGATTTAAGGGTCTTAATTAATCAAAACACATGGCAAACAATAAGGGAGATAGCAGAGAGTTTAAACACAGCATGATCAACTGTTGATCGTTACCACCAAAACTAGGGAAGATACGAACGTTAGGAATATGGGTTCCTCTTGAACTAAGCAAAATAATATCAATTTAATAATTTTATATTTGCACATAGATCTTATGCGCAATATTATTTTAATGTACAGTTAACATGCAGTCACGAAATCTTTAAAATAAATAAAATAAAAAATATCAAACCATAAAAACAGTTTACAGTATAAATTCTTTGTATGTGAAATCTCACATTTTCAAATTGTTTTCAAATTTATATTATTTTTTATCAAAATTTAGAAAGCCATTAAAATTTCAAATTTTAGCGCTGTAAGCACAACTTCGATGTGCTAGTGTGTTTGTGTGTATAAATGTGACATCAAAACTTAATAAAATACATTATCATTGAAAATAAGCCTATTTGTGAGCTGGACCGGATGACTGGGTTAATTATGGGCTAATTAGCTTTCGCAATATAAATTAATATAAAGGATTTATTAAAACACAAAATCAATACCTCGAAATGGCCTGTTTCTGTTTCGTTATTAGGTTTAATATCTTCGACAAATAAACTGATTGGATCACGGATGAATAAATGAGCAATATGTTGAGCCAACAAATGATCAATCTCATTTTTTATAAGCTTTTTATAAATATTCATATCAACTACGACATCTTCGTCAATGAATTCTTCTCCTTCTGGCGATAAATATGCATCGACTGAATCAAATCTGGATTTATGAATTCGAAATTTTTCTTCTTGTAAATCCTGCGGCAAATGAATATAATGAATAATTGAGCTTATAAAAATATTAAATAAATTATATCATGACAAATGCAACAAGTTAAGGTGACCAGATACGCTACATTCGGAAATGCAGTGCTTATCTTTGATGGCATTTCTTTCAAAAGTGAATTTATAAAATCATAAATTAGTTTTGCATATTTTACAATTTTAAGTACCGTATTTTCCGGCGTATAAGTCTACTGTCTTTCCTATTTAAAGATAAATGCGACTAATTCAAAGCAGTTGACATACAATTATCAGATATCAAATAATACAGGGGGGGGGGCGGAATTTGAGTAAGCTTAGAACTTTTGTGTGAGACTTATATGATCATTTTTTCGGAAAAATAGGTCATTTACACAGTTGCGATTAACAGTACTTATGATTTATGACCATAAAAATACGGTAAGCTTCAATTAATTTAAAATAAAATTTAGTTTCATTATGTTTTTTTTTCATTTTTACAGCATTTTGGGAAATTGCACAAAATGTTTTTGATTTTAATGTTGTGCTTTTCAATATTTTATACAAATGATTATCTGAGTATTCTTTATAATCTGATAAATTGAAAGTAGGACTGACAATTTTCGATATTATTTATTATTTTCTTAAAAACTCAATGCATTTCAGCCATTGCAATAAAAATCTAAATTTTTATCTGCCATTTTCAAAAAAAATCAAATTTTCAAATATAAAATTAGATGAACAGTCCATGGATGAATCGTCCGGATACCTATAATTTTACAAAATAAAAATTGGGAATCTTGTGTGATTTATCTCGATGATGTGTTGATTTTTGGGAAAAAGATAGAGAAATATAATCAGAGACTTCGACAAATATTATCAAGAATAAATTAGGCAGGACTTAAATTATCATCTGATAAATGTAATTTTCTTCAGAAAGAAGTTCAATATTTGGGCAATATCGTAAGTGTAGAAGGTATTAAAGTGGATCCGGATAAAGTTATAACAATAAACAACATCAATATTATATCCCGTCAACAATTCAAAAATTACAAAATTTTCTAGGAATGTGTACGTATTATAGAAAATTGATTAAGAATTACGCAGAGAAAGCAGAAACACTATTGACAATGCTGAGAAAATAAAACGGATTTCTATGGAATGAACAAGATAAAAAAGCTTTATAGTTACTAAAGAAATCATTAACGGAAACTCCAATTCTAAGTTTGCTGATCGATGATGGTATTTTTATTCTTGATACAGACGCTTCACATGATTTCATCGGTCCAATACTATCTCAGTTTCAAAATGGCTTTGAAAAGGTAATAGCGTACGGATCGAAATCTCTTAAAAAAATAACAGCAAAGGTATTGTATGACTCGAAAGGTACCACTGAACCACTGGCCATTTATGCGTTTGTTCTCAAATATAAACATTATCTGTTAGGCAGGAAGTTTATTGTACGGACAGATCATTAGGCACCTAAGTGGTTTCTAAAATGGGATTCTCAAATACATCACAATTCGGCAGGTGGAAGGAATAATTAAAAATATATGACATGGAGATTCAATATCGAATGGGTAAGATCACGGTAACCGGACAATTCGGTGCAGAAAACGGACAATTCGGAGCAGAAATGTGTAATACATCTGAAAACAATAAAAAAAATCATTTATTGTTATTAATATTATATTTATATAAGCAAGCAAACCTATACTATTATAAATGTTATGCTTTAAGTTTAGATTTAATAATTATAAATTATACGATAACTAAATAAGAATAATTTTTGAATTTTGTAACTATCTATCGATTCAATCTAGTGAGTCTTAATGGTAATTATTTGTTATTTTTAAAAATTTTGCCATTTTTTATCGATTTGAATGCAATTCCATTACATAAGAAAAATATGAGAGAAATAAATTTAAAAAATTAAAATTTATTATATTTTAATATTCAATTAATTTCAATTATAAAAATCGTACAGGATTATTCAAAAATTTTATTGTATCGACATTTATTTGGTTTAATTAACTTTTCATATAATAAAATTATATTTTATTTGTATTGTTACATAATATGTATATGGCTTAATTAAGTATTCAACATTCGAAATACAATTAATATATTTTAATTGTCCTGCTCCCATATTTTCCCCCGAATTACCTGCGACGAATTGCCCTAGAACCAAAGATCACACAAATGCTGATACATTATCAATTTAATATTTCTAAATACTATAGACCATTTCAAGTAGAATTAGTGATATATCAGTGAACATTCTTTACGAGATAATATAGGATGAGTGATTCAAAGGAACCACAATCAATGTAAAAAGAATTCCGGATGATACAGAGACAAGTATTCGATCAAAGAATCAAACGAGCCGTTATCAAGTTCGTTTAACTAGAAATGCTAATCCTGCTTATTGATTAGGTGGATTTCAAATATGTAATTGACTGGTGGCCGGATAAAATGTCACGGACAGAATGTTATGTGGACAAAATGTTACTGGACAAAATGTTGAGTGTGAGCAGCACCTTTGCGACCAATACCCATAGGGGGACGAAATATCTTATCGGATAAACTTTGACTATATATATATATATATATATATATATATATATATATATATATATATATATATATATATATATATATAAATAATATAATAATAATAAAGATAGAAGAAAATGTACATCCGCAACAACGAGGCACTACATACTATGGTCTCGGACTACGTCAATTGAGATCCGGTTACATATCTGGGTGATATTGCGCATGTACTTTATATAAACGTCATGTAACGTATGATTTAAAAATAATTTTTTTTGTTTAAAACAATTAAGTATAATAATGTTATTTTATATTTTGTCCACGACATTTTGACCGTCACATTCTGTCCGTGACATTTTGTCTAATAACATTTTGTTCACATAACATGTCCGCGACATTTTGTCCGGTTACATTTTGTCCGGTTACATTTTGTCCGGTTACATTTTGTCCTAGTACCGATTGACCTTGAAATCAGATGTTGACATATTTATAATAATTATTATGTAAGGATAGTTCGAGAACAAATACAATCCTAAAGTGAATTTATGTGTTTGGACAGCATGTTTTAGACATATCTTGCCCAAATTGTACAATGCTTAAACAAAATTGCACCATTTACCCTATTAATAATATTTGTCTTTTGAAAAAAGAACTAATTAATCCTATTAGGATATTTTTTTTCAATATTTTTTTGTACTGATCGAGTCAAAAAAAGGACAAAATAAATTGAAAAAAGATTTTAAACAAAACAGTTTCATTTTTTTTGGTCACCTTTCATCTGATTTTTGATGATATCTAAGTAATTTTGATTTTGCGTTAGAATAATAAAATTTTTGATCAAAATCAAAATCAAAAATCTATTTATACAAAGTAAATTAATGACTAAAGAAAAAACCTTAATACCAAGCTCCTCATCAGTACGATCATCAACAGAAGCAGAAATGATATCCCAACGACAATCAACGTCCAACAGATATCCTCTCATAATAGGCATAGATGCAGATAGAGCCATTAAAATTGGACATAGCGGTGTCAATTGATCATATAATATTCTTGCTTCCACAATATTACAGGCCTATAGACAAGAAAATAAATTATGGAGAATCAAAAATAAAAATAATGGCACATAAAATATCTTTCAAATGACAAAAACGACAGACATTATTCTAGGTATAGAGGCAACGTCACTGACTAAACATTTCTTTTTATCATATATATCAGACCTGTCCAAACCGCGGCCCGCGAAGTACTTTTGTGTGGCCCGCGAACTTCTCTATAATTTGATACCATCTTAATTAATTAATTATTAACATAATATCATTTTTTAATTTTGGTGTGCGGTCCTAAGACAGGCAGACAGAAATATCCAATGAATTCAAAACAAGTATACATTAGTAACAACTGAAGGTGTTGAGTCCAAAATTTTCCGTACAGGCAGGCGTTTTGCTATCCTTAGCCATTTATTTTAGATAAAAATTCTTTGCATTGTGTGCGGCCCCCCCGAATAGTTTTTTTTTGCATTGCGGCCCTCTGGTTTCCCGAGGTTGAACAGCCCTGATATATATTATTATATGATTAATTGATCTATAATCATAATATTAAACAAATGAAATGTTATAAAATAGAAACGAAAACAAGAAATAAAAAAATTTGCAAAAAGAATTATTTACAAATTAAAATGTCAATATTATAATTTTTAATTTATTAAAGAAGATAGAGAGAGATAGTAATGAGTGACAAGAATAGAGAATATTAGTTTTAGATATTTTAGCGCACAAATAATAATATTTAGTGCTCAATTTATTCTAATTTTCAATTCACATAATTTACAGCACAAGTAAAAGCTACTTAAATTTTAAAAGATTTTATCTTTAAAAAAATGAAATTGTTTAAACTGGTATTTACAATTAAAATTTTAAAAAATAAAGAAAATTGGAGAATATCTCTCAAATACCCGGAGACCGGAAATATAGGGAAAACCAAAAAAATTCAAAAATCTTAAGAGTCAAAAACTTAATTTTCATTTTTGTAGGTACGATAGCGGTTTCACAACATGATTTTCATTTACCTTAAATATTTATTAGTTAGCTTCTAAGGCAAGTTTCTTAAGATTAATAAAAATTGAAATAAATGGGAATTAAAATTTTAAATTACATAATTTAAATCATTAAATCCTTTAAACCAAGGAAAGGGTCGGTAACCCTTTAAGACGTCAGACCGCATAAAGTTATAAAAGAATTATAAAAATATTTTTTCAAATTTAATTATAATTATGTTGTAATTATTTACATAAAATAAAACAATTATTTATAATATAATCTACGACACCATAAATATAAATAAATAAGCCAGAGCAATAAATCTCATACTCCCTCTGTCCTATAATACTGGATAGTTTTCTCCGTTTTTCTCGTCCCATATTACTGGATATGTTTCTATAAAAACTAATTTTGTCAAAAAGTTGATAAATTATTATTAAATTTATTTCTTAAAAATGGTAGTTCTGCTACATAAGTACAAAGAAACATGTATTTGTGTTGTGGTCACTTGTGATACTATATTTTTAAAAAGAGAATGAAACATTTTATTTATTTAGAATGGATAGAGCATTTGCTAATCTTTCTGCATTTACTTCTAAAGATACAGGCTAGCGTGTCATTGTTTATTTGACGATCTTTGGGTACATGTGGTTGCTTGTAATTGTTTCCTCCATTGGACTTTGAAGCTTTCAGTTATACAATTTTAGATCCATCTGAAGAATTCCGTTGTCACTTTCACTTAGCAAATACTCATACATTAGCCTCCTTTATTCATTGAAAAGTTCACATTTGTTTCGTTCCATATTTATGGATAAAAATTTGAAAAAATTAAACTTTTATGACGAAAAACTGAAACGGTGTTTACAAAAAAAATACAAAAATTAAATGTCAAAATGATGGGGGATGTCCAGTAATCATAAAACATTGTTAAATGTGAAAAAATTATTTTAAGCTTTTTGTGAAAACTATATAGTAATATGGGACAACGATTTTTGTAATTTTTGACCTTTTATGAAATAATGGTGAAATAAAACAATTTATATTTATGATAAATGATGTTTTTAATTCAACTCTTAAGAAAACAATATTGCGGTAGAGCCGTAATCCGCGATAATCCAGGGACACGAGGGAGTAATTTTTATCAGTTAAATCCTTCATTTTTTAATAATAAACTAAAACAACTAAGAGTTATTTTATACTTTATTTATTTTAATTCAGACAAAAGATCAAAAATTATTTCTCTGCATCGTAAATTTTAATTAATGATAAAGGCAATTATGGATAAAAATAAATGAAATCTCATTTTTTGAAATCTTAATGAAAAATGTCGTTTAGGTCTTGTTAAGGAAGTTAATAAAGTAAAATATTACAATGGACTGAGATAACGAATGAGCACATTACAAATGCCATTCTGTCAATCACGTTATCAATTTTATGATAATATTTACGAAATTCACTTATTTTTAACAAAATAGTTTTAAGTACTTCATTGAGCACAAATTATATGAAAATAATTAAATAAATCAAAAAACATAATTGTCATAGAAAGAAAGAATCACGCTTTAACCATTGTTTTTAGAATGGTAGAAAAATTTTCACGCTTTTCAAATGCGTGTTAGTCAAAATATGGCGGTGTCTGGATTCTAAAATCACAATTCCAGGTCTATTGGTTTAGTTTATATAATTCATTTGTGATGAAGGTGTATAAGGACGTGTGGTAGACAGCATAGCAAAATAGACAAAAGTTTATGGAAACCCACTTGAAAAGTAGTCTGTAGACAACCGCATCCCATACCAAAACCCATGGCATCAAAATAGACATGATTAGTTTTAGTGGCATTTTGAGAACTGCCGTCGTCTCCATATTGAGTTAAATCTTCTTGGAAAGGTTGCGGTGTGTTTTCATCAACAAATACTAGTAATATTAATAATATTAATAATAATAATAATAATAATAATAATAATAATAATAATAATAATAATAATAATAATAATAATAATAATAATAATAATAATAATAATAATAATAATAATAATAATAATAATAAAAAAATAATAATTGTGAGGTGTTTTCAGCTGAGAATTAAATATTTCAATGATTTATTAAGATAATTTTAAATGATAAATAATGGACTATTAAAATAACTTTTAAAATAATTTTTAAATTGACATTTTTAAATTAAACAAGCTTTTTATTAGTAAATAATTTTTAAATAAATATATTTTAAATATCGAAATTTTAATAAATGGTTTTGAAAATATTCTATTCAATGCTGAAAATTTGTTTGGAAATTATACAATATTTCATTAAATAAATACTTGGAATTATGACGTTAACTTTTGAACCAGTTTTAAAAAATAATTTAGAAGATGTGTTAGCAGCTTCTAATAATAATAATAATAATAATAATAATAATAATAATAATAATAATAATAATAATAATAATAATAATAATAATAATAAAATAACAATAATAATAATAATAATAATAATAATCTAATATGATAATATATATTTCCTAAGGCAATGTCTAACAAAATCTATTTCAAATCTTGGAATATATATAAAGCCGAAAATAAAGCAGACTAATACGCTTTATTTAAAAGAGGTACATGGAGGTACATTTTTTGGAACTTCAAATTCTTTCAAGGTACCCAAAAAGATAACGATTAGAAATAAACTTAAAGATAAATTTCTAATTTTGAAGAACTTTACATTATTAATTACAACACTTTCTGCTTACAGTTTTTATCAGTTCAATATTTCTGTCGGAATTTCCTATTTTATTATAAATTTTCTAAAACAAAATCATATTAATTCAGTCAAGAAAGTATAAGATTTGTTAAGGTTTGGCAAATTAATTAAATTATTAATTTATTTATTTTCGAACATAAAAATCATCATATTCCGGGTGAAATGGAAAAAGTAACAGTTGAAAAGAAAATATTTCAAATCGTTTTGAATTAATAAGGGTTCCTATTACTGAAAAATGCAAAAAGTTTTTAACTAACTAATTAAAAACATTTTACGCAATTAATTATTGAAATTTAGTAAACAAAATTCATCTTTTGATAGGCAAAGGATTAATAAATAACAAGTAAAGAACCAAAATAGATTTTAGTATTAAATCGAGTTCATTTAATAAAACTCGGAGAAAAAGATGATGAATGAGAATCAAAAATATATAAAATCGTTTGATTTAATTTAGATTTTCCAGTTTTGGTTAAAAATAAGATCTTATGAAATAGTTAAAAACAGAGAGGAATAACCGTATTTTTCGGACCATAAGGCGCCATGTTATAAGGCGTAATATCATTGATCGACTGCTAACGGTTTTATTTTCATACATAAAGTGCACACAATAAATGACACAAAACTCCGATAAGTCAAACTTTATTCAACTCTATTCAACTCTTTCACAATAACTCTCAACATTGTTCAGTGTTACACACATAAAATACAAAACAATAAACTGACTTTTATGGTTTATTCTATTCCTCTACCAAAAATTCATCAAATTCTTCATCATTTTTTAGATTATAGAAACATTTATAATTCGGATTCAGATGTAAAATCGGTTCTAGGTCAGAAAGTCAGAAAGCACAACCATACATTAGGCGCGCTGACGATTTTTGAGAAAATGAAAAGATTTTAAGTGTGCCTTATGGTCCCAAAAAAACGGTAATTATTTATATTTCTTTGTTTTGAGACAAATTTAACAATTAAAAATACCAATTTCCGCTCAGTCAAAAACTTTAAATTCATTTTAATCATTATTTAAAATATGTGATAAAAATAGTAAAATCGCCAGAAATTAAATTTGCTAAATTTTTACTGGATTTTCTATTTAACTTCAGTATTATTTTAGCAGTTCATATATATTATGTGGTCACATATAACGGTAAACCTTTTTATCTTTCTTTACTAATAAAAAGTAAAATGAAAGCATAAATTTTAAACAATTACTTGGCATGTTAATTGCAACTTTCTTGCCGCGTCTTTCTCGAATATTTCTTGTTAAAGTTCTATAAAAAATATTACCAATAACTTGAGTTGAAAATTATTTTAAATAAATTAGGAGAAAGGACTTAAAAGAAATTCACTTTACACTTTAATATTTCCTAGTAAAATACAAGGTTTACATCTTAATTGAATCCCTTTCAAGAATATTTTAATCCCATTCAAAAATAATTTATTACTAACTAAATTTTAAAACTATAATAACAAATAAAAATGTCTAAAAAAAACTCTTCACACCTGATACCTTTAAAATCAAAATTTCTAATATGCGAATAAACATTTTCACAATCTTCACGCATGATTAAACTTGCAAAGAAATAAACTATTTTCTTAATAATATCTATTAATCTTGCTTATTTCTTGAACAGAGGTTCCAAAATGGTGCTTCGTGACAATGCTATAAGTATTCCCTCAAATATGAAACATTGGGTCTTTTATAATGCTTTTTCTTATTTTATGTTTTATGTGACCTAGTCTCCGTAAACATTTCAATAAAAGCAGATGCGTTCCAATTTTATATCAATATAATATAATCACTTTGAAAGTATTAGAACTTCTATTATCGTTATGCTCTTTCATATTTCATCCCCACTGACATATAGAAATAAATATCAGTATTTTCAGACATTGTATTGTCAGTGTTAGATACAAATTCATACTATTATCAAAATTTTATTACTACTATATCGATTAAATCGTTGCAGTGCAAAAATTCATTTTTGTTAATAACGTGATTTGTTTTCATACCCTTTTCAATATGGGATACATTTCTACTTGGAAAAGAATCAACTTCTCGGGCGGAAGAGGATGAAATTTGCATGAGTAGAGTTGCTAGAAAACAAAAGAACGTGAAAAGAAAATACACTGAAGAATACATTCATTATGACTTTTACTGATGTGATGTCAATGTGGATCCGAAACCACTGTGTAATTTGTGGAAAGCAATTAGCAAATGTCGTAATGGTACCCAGCAAACTAAATCTTCACGTAACCTCAAAATATCCGAATTATGCTAAGAAAAATAAAGAATACTTTCAAAGGCTTTTAGCCCAAAAATGGGTTAACCCATTTTTGCCCGAATATTTTTGTGATGACATCTGGAATGTAATTGATGCAAATAAAATAGCACTGCTCACTCTAATAGGTTCAAATCTGCAAAAATAATACAAGACACGATCTCTAACGCTTGCTAGCTGTCGACTGTTGCAGTCTAAACTTTTATTGCGCCGAGAATAATGGAGTGAGGGGGGGGGATAAAAATACACTGGGCAAAAATGGGTTAAAAGAAAAATAGTTTATGATATCGACAGGATCGACAATTATTTATTATTTTGTAAAATTTGTGTATCATATTATATTTACAAATATTTACTTTGGTGTGCCGTGAATAATAAAAGGTTGCGGAGCACTAGTCTAGAGAAATGAAAATAATAAAAATGTTTTCTGTTTACAATTTATTTTGTTTTTAATGTTTAAACTAAGTTTCAATATCAAAAGATAAAACAAATAACTTCGAAGCAAAACGAAATGACACAAAACTTAGCTATAATTATAAAATTCAAAAAATATAACGCATATCATCCAAAAACCGTTCGGAAGTTCACAAAGCTTTAAATTGGTTACTTATCTATGTGATATGTGAAAAGTCAATGAAGACCAAAGATTGATTGATATTTTATTTACGAAATCGGAATTTCTTTAAAAGATTACATTTCACTCTTTGAATCTCTTAAATTTGATATTATATTGTACTTATGTCATAATTCTTCTTCATATTTAATTTTAGACTCAGGAAAATTGGTTAATTAATCTGAAAGAAATAAGCTCCTTTGATGTTATTATTTGGTTGAATAAGGTCAGTAATGAGGAATACCCTTCAAGTACCATTCTTTTAAAACGTTGCCTACCACGTCAGTCACTTGAGAACAATGCTTACCTTCCAAGTGAAGTCGTGGTGGTTATTCGTAAATGAAACTGTTTTTTAGAATAATTATAACAAGATTATTAACGGCTTACTAAAAAATTTAAACAATTAAAAAAAATTTAAATTTTAGACCCTGTTTTTGATTATTATTTTTCTATGAAATTAGTAATTATAATCACAATTATAATGCCAAGTTTAGTGAGAACAAATTTGTTTAATTTATGATTACATATTCTTGTAAATTTACATGCATTAATCACTTGGCAATATTTTAATTAACAAGGTAAAACTCTGTTGGATTGTATCTAGATTACATTTATCAATTGACATGCAATGGGTGCAATACCACATACGTTGGAGAAACTTCCAGTTATCCATGTACTCAAATTCTTGAACATTGTCACCTGAAGAAATATACCAATTGTTAGAAAATACACTCATACCTCGCTATACGGCGGCTCTTTATACGGCTTTTCGCTATAACGGCCTACTTTAATTAAGGCACTTTTTCGATTTACGGCCTAAAATGTTTCGTTATACGGCCAAAAAAAGTCTGAATTGTGTATGTGAAAGTGTATGGAATTGTATCAAAATATTTGATTCGTTATGCGGCGTTTCGCTTTGCGGCCAACTTTCCTGGAACGTATCTAGGCCGTAAAACGAGGTATGAGTGTACAGTAAAATCTGTATAAGTGAAATAGCCATGTCTGATTTTTAAAATGCATTAAAAATTTTTAATAATTATTGAGAACGTGTAATATGTAAAGCTTTGTTGATAAAATCATTGAAACCGAAATTTATTGTGCAAAATCATGTATATTTGAATGTTTTTAAATAGTTTCAGTCGTAAATAAAGTACATGTGAATTGTTGTTGTCAGCAAATGTATTGAATGGTTAATTTATTAAATTAAATATGTTTGTTTATAAAAATTATTTTTATTTTATAGAGTGATTGTTAAAATTAAAAATTTTATAAGGCCCTTTAAAAGAATGAGTATTGTGTGAAATGTTTGAGAAAACATAAATTATTTAGTCATTGTCGTTATTTAAAAACATTATAAAATAAGTAGAATTTCTAAAAGTAATATTATGAATCAAGATTTATTAAAGCTATTATCAAAGATTAAATTGTAATGTCTTACTTAAATCGGGGATGCCCGGATTGAATGGCTTCATCNGTGTTGGTATGTTCAATTACTTTTCTGTCACTTTCTCAATTCCTATAATAAAGTTATTAAATTTTGGAACATTAAATTTCTACACACATTTGTGTTTTCCTATACTATAAATTTATTGATTTTTTTAGATCATGGAGGTTATTAAATTTTGAAATTAGGTGTATTTTGTTTTAATACTATCTACGAAAGCAAAATTATCAATTATGCATATTTTCTAATTTATTATAAATTTAAATAATGTATTCAAAATATAAAAAGAATTGTTAACAGAATAATGAATGTAAATATATATATGATGAAATAGCAAGGTTATTCTCACAAAATTTATGCAATTATAATTTCAATAAAAACAAAAAATCGTTTATGAGAAATAGGCATTGCTTTGCTATTAAAAATTGTTCTATCATATTAAAAAGAGACATCGACAACCAAGTCAAATTGTCAAAAGTAAAATAGATTGAAGTAAGATATTTCAAGTAGAACATTAAGTGGTGGATTTTTACATGATTATTTTTGTTTTTGTTTTAGTGTTTTGTTTCTTTTTTGTGGAAATTAATAGAGATTTTTCTTTATATCGAGAGTTTACAGTCTCAAGAAATTGACACTTAAATCAATTAATTACCATTTATTTTAATAATTTAAACTAATAATAAAATGTATTTTTGATTTTTCCATTATTGAACGTATTTTAAAAAAATAAAAAAATAAGAAATATGTCCTTGTTTAAACATTATTTACACTCAAAATTATGTCAAAACAAAATCATAATTTGAATGATCGTTTCGAAGTGTTTTCAATATCCAAATATTAATTGGAATTTAGACTTCCTGTGTTTGTAGATTGGAAAATCGAAACAACATTCTCAAGGTCAATTTAAAAAAATTATATTCATCACAAAAATTCGATCAAATTCTAATCAATTTTTATAAATTTCTAACAAAAAATATTTTTTTATATTATTAGAAAAGTTATAACCTCTAATAATTGAAGAGATGAATTCAAAAAAGAAGAAATTAGTTACAACAGTAAAACTCAAAAAACTCAAAAATCCCATAAAACTCACAAATTTTGTTATTTCTTTTTATTGATTTAAATTATTTACTTTTATGGAAACTTTATTGAATCTTATATAAAATGCCTTTTTATAATGACATTTCGATTTTTCTAGACAAAAATTTATAACAATTATTCTGTTTAAAAGAAATTGGGAAAAAATAGAATAGAAACATTTATGTTATTTTATTAGATTAAATTCAGCAAAAAGTTTGTAAAGTTATTCATTGTTGCAGATTATAGAAAATTCGAAAAAGTTTGTACATCTATAAAAATATTGCTTGATTGTAAAACTGGGTAATATTAGTTTGGCCATATTCAAATTAAATTTTGGAATTCATTTTACTAACTTTGGCCTTTAAATTAATTACAGAGGACATTAATTAAATTACTCAGCATACTACCACGTACTAGTCCTTAATATTATTACTTTGGGGAAAATCTTAATTAAAATGTTTATGAAATTTTTTTGTAAAAATATTAAATTATTAAATTGCACTAGTATCAACGTTTGTTTTAATAAGTGCATACAATTTGTTTCTCTACCATTTATAGTTGATTCAGAAAAAAATACAAGAAATGAACAACAGCGGTGATTATAAGCAGTTGGAAGAGTTCCATTCTGACGATGAATCATCATTGGTGGAAACAGGATGCCAATCAAAGAAAACACGAAGAAATAGAACTTGGTTAACTATTGAGGTCTTTAAAAACAGAGAAGAAACAATGGAATGGCTGAATAAAAACACAATCTGGACATTTCGTAATAGGTATGAAACTGAAGAAGGAAACAAAGAAGTTTATCGGTGTAATTAAGTAAAAAAAGTTGGCCAAAAGTGCGACAAAGCCTTACAATTTCAATAGAACAGTCACAATGAAACTGTTATCCATTTTGAAACAACTTGCAAGCACAATCATGATGAAATTTTGAAAAAACAAGAAAAAATTGGAATTAACGAAGTCACCAAAGATTCCATTAAAAAACAAGTTGAACTTGGAATCAAAAGGCCAAAATCAATCAGTGCTAATCTTGCAAATGAACTTCTTACAAATCCTGGAATCAAAGTCCCAAATGACCGCCAACTTCACAACTTTTTGCAGACATTAAAAAAGTCCAATCAAAAGAGCATGAATTTTGGCCAACTCATCATTGTCTTGAATCAATATGCGTATGTCGCTGATCCTGATGAACCTGACAAACCATTTATTCTACATCTACTAAAAATCAGCTGCAGCAATCAATTGCAGCAACATCAAAGTTTATCCACGCCGATGGCACCTACAAATTAATCTGGAACAATTTTCCAGTCCTCATTTGTGGCACAAGTGACAAGGACAAAGTCTTCCATCCATTTGGAATTGCTGTATGTACCAACGAAAAAGAACATGATTTCCAATTTATGTTTGAAAGTCTACAAGTTGGTCTTGAATTGACTGGACTGCCAAAATTGCCAACTGATGGGTCGATAGCCCTGATTGCTGATGCAGCACATGCTATCACAAATGGTTTCAAAGCAGTCTTTTCCTTTGAGTCAGACTTCAAGCGTCGAATGTGCTGGTTTCACATGAAGAAAGCAATTGACAAGCACTTGTCTATTTTAGCTGACAAAGATCTACAAGTAGCCATGTTAAAAGACATAAACGTATTGCAATTACAACCTCCGAACATCAATTCAATGTTGCCACCAAGTTGTTCATTCAAAAATACAGCTCAAATCAAAATGTTAACATGAAAATGTTTCTCCAATATTTCAACAATGAATGGCTTGTCCGCCATTTTGGCTGGTATGAAGGTTATTTAGAAGATAGTCCTTCAACAAACAATGGCTTGGAAGCAATCAACAGTACTCTCAAGAAAGAAGAAACGTTTAGAGTTAGAATGCCATTAGGCGAATTCCTTACAAAAGCAGTTGGAGTTACCAAAAGCTGGTCAGAAAAACGAGATCCTAATTCACCCAATCATCCAAAGATTGTTGTCAATGAACCAACCATACATACAAAAGATTTCACAGCAGCATACAATTGGTTAAAAGAGACTGTTATCGATCAGAAGAATAGTATTAGGTCCCAGAAGTTCTTTTTCAAAAGCCAAAAATCAACTTTTCAGGCAAACAGTACTTCAGTCCAGAATTATTGTGATGTAATCAGATCATCAGATTTTGAATCATTTGACCAATATCATCGTACACATTTCTCAATTTGGCAAGTTGAATTTCTGACAAATACAAACGAAAACAACTGGAAAAATGCTAGGTGTTCATGTCCTGCGTATCAAAAAAATTACATTTGCAAACATGTCATTGGTTTATCGGCACGACTCAAATTTGTTACCATTCCAAATTTAGCAAAGACTGTTCCAATTGGAGAGAAACGGAAAAGAGGTCGTCCAAGTCTTTCATTGAAGGCTTTGGAGTATCAACCAATCACAACTCAAATCAAAACCAAAACTTTGCTCACAAATGTAGAGCAAGGACTCCCAGAATATGATTCAGATATTCAACTAGCCAAAAGACGCCGTGGAAGACCGCCAAAGAAATTGGATTGTATCGAAAAGTCACAAAAGTGTTGAATGCTTTAAAGTTTGCTTTAATTCTATAATTTGTTTTATTATGCATTTATAGCCTGAATAAATTCATGAAATACATTTTTGTCATTTGCAATAGAACTTACTTTAAACTTACTTTATATATATATATATATATATATATATTTTAAATATTGCATACTTTATCTAATTAGTGTATTCACTGACTAGTTGGTGTATACTCCCACTGATAAGCATTAGTAAAAGTTAAGATGCTTTAATTTTAGTATCTCAGTTTACGAATACATCAACTGACTGAAATGTAATAAATCACTGTATATATATATATATATATATATGCGTGTGTGTGTGTATGTGTGGTTTTAAGGCAACTGAGTAAATTTACCGTGGAAAGGCCGTAATTGTTAATACAGATTCTCCGGCCTTCAGATATAGTTCATTAATTTCATTTCTTCTAGCTTGCATATTAGATTCCACTGTGTTAAAGTAACCCATTAAATGACCGTAAGGATAGCCTGGAACTCCTTCGATGGCGTAAGCGGAATATTCTGGATGCCAAACAGTATCATGCTGGCTAGATATGTTGAATTTTCATTTTTTTAAGGAAATAATCATTTATATTTTACTTTGATCCATTTTTATCTATTTTTTCTAATACTTCAGATGCTTTTAATAACACATAAACTTTTTTTTCGGCATAATCGAACTTCACCAATGTATACTCGATTTCATCTCCCCAAAATAACTGATCATTATTTCGATCCTTTACTTTTTTATAATGATTGATAAATTGCAGAATTCCATTTTTTTTAATTTCATCTCGGTGATTTTTAGTTTCTTCCCAACTTAGTGGCGTTCCAACAGTTAACAATCCCATTATATCTAAAAAAATTACATAAAATTATTTATTATTTAATTATTTTTATGAAAAAGAAATCTTACTACTTTAATAGGTCTATTATTTATGATTATTAATTATTAAATTTTTAACTTTGAATAATACAATCGAAAATTTTGATATCGCTTATAGATTTTAAACAAATCAATGTTTGTAATTTTTAAATTTTGCCAACTTCTTAAAGGGCATGTTATTTTAATAATTCAATAGTATCATCCCGTTTGAAGTTTGACGTAAAATATTTTAAAATATAAATTAAATTTATAATTCTTATAGGAATTAAAAATTTAGATTTTGTGAAGTTCGATTTGAAAATGAATTAATTAAATTACATTTGCGTATTAATTTTAACTTTTGTTTTTCTTAATATTTAAATAATTAATAACTTAATTTACATAATAATATGCAGTCTTATTCAAAACTTTGAACTTACATAATTAAATAAATAAAAGTAAAATTTAAAAAAAAATATCAAATTCATGTATGTTTAGGATTGTTTCAAATTCCTCATGCTTACATTATTCGACGATGAATAAAAATTTTTGTGAAGATTTTTTCAAAAATTAGAGAACAAATTGGGTTGTTTTCGGATTTAATAAATATTAGTATTTGATTATGGATGTTATATATATTAAAAGTAAAACAACTAACATTGGGATTCTTCCAAGTGTCCTGCATTTATGGTTATGGCTACCAATACTTTTCCATGTTAAGACCATTGTAGTGGCTTACTACTGGGGAAAAATTTCGGTAATAGTGTTGAGGTTTTAAAAGTAAATTATATAGTTCAGATTAAAAGGAAAACCGAAATTGAATGGCGGTCAAGCAGAGAAGCAATGGCAAAGAAAGATATGATAAAAACAGAACTATAAAAGAGTACAATCAGACATTAAATGGAAAAATGCGCAAACCTGAGGAAGTGGAACAAAGTGAAAAGTTATCGAAATTGAAGCAGGAAAACGGGAGAGGGGTAGATTAGGGGATTTAGAAGAAGACAGTGAGCAAGAAATTGTTAGAAAATGTTTAGAAAGGGTCGTAAAACAAACAAATGTGAAAAAACGTAAAATATTAATTAATTAATTAATTGGCTAATGGGAAACCCGAGCTAATGGGAAGCCCGAGCCAATAGAGAATCCAAGCGATGAAGAAAACCCGAGCACAGCATTTTGGAAGGGTAAACAAACGAGGAATTCAGAGGACTATTATAGAAACAATCGGATAAACAAGGGTAAAAAAAAGAAGGGGAATTACGAAGAGGGTCAACAGAAATAGCTAATTAGGGAATGCTCCCAAAGAAGTTAAAACCAATTAGGTCAAAATGGGGCAATTACAACGATTATGGGTGTATATAAGGAAACTCAAAATTCACATAATCGGCGATAGCCTTAGGTAGGGAAGAAGAAACTGACAATAGGAGTTAGAGGAAAAAATTTAAAGAAGAAAAGGATTATAAGAAAAACTGAAGAGTTAGACAAGGAGTGTTAAAAGGGATTGGTTCAGAGAGCAGAACCGAATCGAAAGGTGAACTTATTTTTAGACTCGTACAAGGTTGAGACCTTCCAGAACGGAGTCCAATCAGAAATTGTGTGAGAATTGTGGTTAACTAAAAGTGTAATTAATTGTTGAGAGTTGTAAATTTTCTATAAACAAATATACGTTGGGAGTTTGTGTTTATTGATTTTGGAACATGTGGAGTCAGAGTAACCAACGGTTGATTTTGATATCATAAAACCCAACAATAGTAAAGAATTGGGTAGGGGGCAAATAAATATTAATTAATTTATATTTAAAAACAGCGTTTATCCGACAAGATATTTTGTCCCCCAATAGGTATTAGTCACAACTCAACATGTCGCAATTGTATATTATTATTATTAATAATATTTTATTGAATATTTTAAATATTAATCAATTATAATTTATTTGCCCCCCTCCAAATTCTTAACCGCTACCAACCTTCCGTATATATATATATATATATATATATATATATATATATATATATATATATATATATATATATATATATATATATATATATATATATTAGGGTGGAGTGAAAATGACCGAAAAAAATTTTTTTGACTTAGTAGACTTTGGATAGTTATAAAAACTTGCTATGAGGTCAAATGAAGTACTCTGTAAAGAAAAACAATAATTTAAATAATGTCTTGAGGTTCCACAACCAACTTTAAAATGTAACCATTGATAAGAAAACGATAATGTATTTGCTATCCGGTGTTCTTTTCATTACAAGGAATTGGCAACTTTTTGCTTCCACTAATACGTTATCGTTACTTACTGTTAACTAAAAGATCATTATTAGTTCACTTTTCTACGCATTCACACGCTGCACTTCCTGTTTCTAGAGTCAATTCAGACGGATTATTGCATACATATTGCATAACATTGTATTTTTTTTGAATCGCTGTATGTAGTATTGTTAGTGATAAATAATTACTCCACTACGATACTTCATTATAAGAGGTAATATTATAACATATTATTGAAGTCATTGATGGCATTTAAATAATATGGATTTAAAATGCCTCTGGTTTTCCTTTTTAGAGTTGCAATGGCTGTAACCAGAAAGAAAGTGTCTTGTGTCATCTTTGGTGGTCCATCCGAGATGCCCGACAATCAACTACCGACTTATGCAGATGTTATGAAATTCTACAACCTGACAAAGCAGAGACTGAAATGCGAATTGAACAATAAAGATCCTTCACATCGCAACGTGGCAGAAACAGTGTCAATGAAAGTAGAACAAATATGGGACAAAGCTTCCATACCACATGTAAGCCACCGCCGTGTTCATGAAATGTTGAACGTGTACCACAAGACGTTCATGAAATTGCTGAAGCCGTATAAATCTAGGAAGGACTCAGAACCATACAGAGAGAAAATATCGCAGTTTAAAGATGAATCGATTAAACTCTTTGACATTTGCTCCTGCAAGTGCTCTTGTATGTCTCAGTGTCACTGTGAGAAGTCAAGAAAGATACCCACAATTGAACGTGACTTTCTAGAAGATCAGCGGGGTTCACGCAGTATGATCATAGCTGGAGTTGATGAGGTTGAATCCAGTAGATTACAAAAGCGGTATATCCGTAAAGAGTCGACACAGAGGCAGATGTGTACCAAATCTGCCATTGATGACATCGGTGATAAACAGTCGGATGTCTGTGACGAGATTTCTGGAATGGAAGAGGAAATGGATACCGGCGATGATGACTCTGATGACGATTGTATAAGCCAAATTAAACAACAGCGAAAATTGAATGACAAGCAGATGAGAGTTAAGCTACCGTCGTTGGCTTTAGCGTGTGATCGACATGGCGTATCCGACAGGGCGGCAGCAGGAATCGCCAGTGCTGTTCTTCAAGATGTTGGAATAATCCACGAACATGATGTTTCTAAAGTGATTGACAGAAGTAAAGTGCGTCGAGAACGTTGTAATAAGCAGTAACACAATCACTGGGTTATATTTTGACGGCAGAAAAGACAATACAATGACCCAAATTAAAGAATGCGATGGTAAATTTCATCGGAAAATAATAACTGAAGAACATATATCGATTATAGCCGAACCAGGAGCTACATATTTCGGTCACATTACACCAACTGCAGGGTCAAGCAAAGTTATCACGGCTGAGTTGATTGCATATTTGAATAAAAGAAATGTTGACACGAGTGGCATAAAAGCAATAGGTTGTGATGGGACAGCCACTAATACGGGCATTCGAGGAGGCATCATTCGATTACTTGAAGTGACGTTACACAGACCGCTACAGTGGTTCGTATGTCAGTTGCATGCAAACGAATTACCGTTAAGACATTTGTTTCAGTATCTTGATGGACCTACCAATGGTCCAAAAGGATTTTCTGGTCCCATTGGAAAGTCATTGTTGAATTGTGAGAAGCTTCCCATCGTTGACTACATGCCGATAAACTGTGTTCTACCGTCAAGTGCAAATTCCGACGATTTAAGTACAAATCAGAAATACCTGTTCGATTTGTGTACTGCTGTAAGTGTTGGTATTTGTCCTGTCGACCATTCACTTCGCAATCCTGGTCTTATCAACCATTCGAGATGGTTAACCACGGCTAATCGCATACGACGTCTGTATGTTGCCACAAGAAGCCCGTCGGATGAACTAAAGACGCTTGCTACCTTCATCGTAACAGTTTATGCACCTGCATGGTTTGAAATAAAGAATACCCCTTCGTGTAAAGACGGCGCTCGACATGTCCACAGTACGATACTGAAATCACGCTACCTCACAGACGAGCTGAAGAAAGTTGTTGACCCGGTAATTCAACGCAACGCATTCTTTAGTCATCCAGAAAATCTGTTGCTTGCGATGCTTACCGATGAAAGATCAGATATACGCGAGTTAGCTCTGCGACGCATACTGAAATCCAGAAAGCAGAAACGTACGACTTCAGTTAGATCTTTCTGCGTGTCAGTAATCAACTTTGAAGCTACTAGCTATATAGACATGATCGATTGGCAGAAAACTCCGATCACAGAGCATCCAATCGTAGTGGACATTGACGAAGATACTTTGTTAACCATGATCCGGGAAGAAGAAACGCCAAGACTGGATTTCGCCCGCTATCCTTGTCACACCCAGGCAGTAGAGAGACATATCAAGCTAGTGACAGAAGCATCCGAAATGGTGTGTGGTCCAGAAAAACGCGACGGATTCATTAGAGCACGCTTGAAATCGAGATCGAAAATGCCAAAACTGGACACCCAAGCCCAACATCATTTGTAGTTATAAAAACATGTTAGACAGTTTGCATGTGGTTTCCCTTCACAGATATGGTTCTTATTACTTGTAATGTTATGTACAGACTGTTAAAAAGTTAAACCATAACATAAATATGTTACTTATAAAAAAATGTTTTTTTTAAAGATTATTGCTTTTTTATCGAAATATGCCTATACTTTAGGTCAATTGTGGAACCTCAAGATATGCTTTAAATTGTCTAATTGTTTGCCACATTACTAATTGCATGTGTTACCAAGTTTTTATAGCTATCCAAACAAGATATTAAGAAAAAAAAATTTTCACTCCACCCTAATATATATATATATATATACTATCTGTTTCACTGAAAGTATAAATTATTTTAATTATTGCATACCTTATCTAACTAATGTATTCACTGACTAGTTGGTGTATACTCCCACTGATTAGCATTAGTACAAGTTAAGATGCTTGACACACAAATTTTATCGCCCAAATTCATTAATGTTAGTATCTCAGTTTACGAATACATCAACTGACTGAAATGTAATAAATCACTGTATATATATATATGCGTGTGTGTGTGTATGTGTGGTTTTAAGGCAACTGAGTAAATTTACCGTGGAAAGGCCGTAATTGTTAATACAGATTCTCCGGCCTTCAGATATAGTTCATTAATTTCATTTCTTCTAGCTTGCATATTAGATTCCACTGTGTTAAAGTAACCCATTAAATGACCGTAAGGATAGCCTGGAACTCCTTCGATGGCGTAAGCGGAATATTCTGGATGCCAAACAGTATCATGCTGGCTAGATATGTTGAATTTTCATTTTTTTAAGGAAATAATCATTTATATTTTACTTTGATCCATTTTTATCTATTTTTTCTAATACTTCAGATGCTTTTAATAACACATAAACTTTTTTTTCGGCATAATCGAACTTCACCAATGTATACTCGATTTCATCTCCCCAAAATAACTGATCATTATTTCGATCCTTTACTTTTTTATAATGATTGATAAATTGCAGAATTCCATTTTTTTTAATTTCATCTCGGTGATTTTTAGTTTCTTCCCAACTTAGTGGCGTTCCAACAGTTAACAATCCCATTATATCTAAAAAAATTACATAAAATTATTTATTATTTAATTATTTTTATGAAAAAGAAATCTTACTACTTTAATAGGTCTATTATTTATGATTATTAATTATTAAATTTTTAACTTTGAATAATACAATCGAAAATTTTGATATCGCTTATAGATTTTAAACAAATCAATGTTTGTAATTTTTAAATTTTGCCAACTTCTTAAAGGACATGTTATTTTAATAATTCAATAGTATCATCCCGTTTGAAGTTTGACGTAAAATATTTTAAAATATAAATTAAATTTATAATTCTTATAGGAATTAAAAATTTAGATTTTGTGAAGTTCGATTTGAAAATGAATTAATTAAATTACATTTGCGTATTAATTTTAACTTTTGTTTTTCTTAATATTTAAATAATTAATAACTTAATTTACATAATAATATGCAGTCTTATTCAAAACTTTGAACTTAAATAATTAAATAAAAGTAAAATTAAAAAAAAATATCAAATTCATGTATGTTTAGGATTGTTTCAAATTCCTCATGCTTACATTATTCGACGATGAATAAAAATTTTTGTGAAGATTTTTTCAAATATTATAGAACAAATTGGGTTGTTTTCGGATTTAATAAATATTAGTATTTGATTATGGATGTTATATATACTAAAAGTAAAACAACTAACACTGGGATTCTTCCAAGTGCCCTGCATTTATCGTTATGGATACCAATACTTTTTCATGTTAAGACCATTGTAGTGGCTTACTACTGGGGAAACGTTTCGGTAATAGTGTTGAGGTTTTAAAAGTAAATTATTAAATTATATAGTTCAGATTAAAATGAAAACCGAAATTGAATGGCGGTCAAGCAGAGAAGCAATGTCAAAGAAAAATATGATAAAAACAGAACTATAAAAAGGTACATTCAGACACGAAATGGGAAAATGCGCAAATCTGAGAAGTGGAATAAAGTGAAAAGTTATCGAAATTGAAGCAGGAAAACGGGAGAGGGGTAGATTAGGCGATTGTAAAGAAGACAGTGAGCAAGAAATTGTTAGAAAATGTTTGGAAAGGATCGTAAAACAAACAAATGTGAAAAAACGTAAAATATTAATTAAATAATTGGCTAATGGGAAACCGAAATAGCTAATTAGGGAATGCTACCAAAGAAGTTAAAAAAAATTAGGTCAAAATGGGGCAAATACAACGATTATGGGTTTATATAAGGAAACTCAAAATTCACATAATCGGCGATAACCTTAGGTAGGGAAGAAGAAACTGACAGTAGGAGTTAGAAGAAAAAATTAAAAGAAGAAAAGGATTATAAGAAAAACTGAAGAGTTAGACAAGGAGTGTTAAAAGAGATTGGATCAAAGAGCGGAACCGAATCGAAAGGTGAACTTATTTTTAAAATCGGACAAGGTTGAGACCTTCCAGAGCGGAGTCCGATCAGAAATTGTGTGAGAATTGTGGTTAACTAAAAGTGTAATTAATTGTTGAGAGTTGTAAATTTTCTATAAACAAATATACTTTGGGAGTTTGTGTTAATTGATTTTGGACCACATGGAGTCAGAGTAACCAACGGTTGATTTTGATATCATAAAACCCAACAATAGTAAAGAATTGGGTAGGGGGGCAAATAAATATTAATTAATTTATATTTAAAAACAGAGTTTATCCGACAAGATATTTTGTCCCCCTATAGGTACAACTCAACATGTCGCAATTGTATATTATTATTATTAATAATATTTTATTGATTATTTTAAATATTAATCAATTATTATTTATTAGCCCGCCCCCCCCCCAATTTTTTACCGCTACCAATCTTCCGTATATATTCGTCTTATCCTGATATCACTCTAATTTATCAGGTCGAGGCTTGGATTGCGTATTGGTAGTTGAAGGAGGTGTTAGAAGTTTCGAAAGGAAGGGTTCCAGTATTGGAAATAGCTCCGTTTCCGAATAAGTTGGCATCTGGTTAAAACCTTCATCGATGTATATTCCAGTTCAGATTCTTAATGCTTGTTCTGTAATTGTGATTTTGAAATCCAGGATGATCCCTTGATCCTTTTTCCGTGACTTTCCACCTAATCGATCCGCTGATTTATTTTCGGACAATGTCGCTTCTATTCAGGCTCTCGAGATTTGTGACTTCAAGTAAACTTTTTCATGGGTTCACAGTAATTATTTAATTAAAAACAAAATTACCAGCCCGAATGGCATCGCTACTGACATTTATAATAATAGAAAATTAAAGACGAAAAGTAATAAGTATGTTGCATATTATAACAATTAGAAAACGATAATATAATTGAAATAAAATGAATTTATTATTCAATACCTATGTCTCATTTTGAAGCTAAAACAATACAATGTGATCAGATTATTCACAACATTTTACGCCTTATGTTAATGTTTAAATAAAACTCTCAAGATCATTTATTTGTCAAAAATTACAGGTGTTATAAGATTATTAGAATAACTATCAAATAAAAACTTATGTATTGAGCCGACCATAAAATGAACAATGCAAGAATTAACTGTTAAAAAGTTCTTTATTTTAAGTTCAGAAATATTTCCTTCAAATTTTTATAAATTATCTATTTTAATGTTTAAATCTAAAAATCACTATTATTTCAGAGATATTATATCGGATAATGAATCATGTCTTACTACTAAATTACTTTCCTCCATTCGTCCCTCGCTGAAAAAGATCCTTGATGCTCCATTCTCCTCGTTCCGCAATCAATTGTTAGAAATATGGAATTATGGAATATCTTGATAAAAATATGAATTGTGGTATCAGTATGTCAGCATTTAGGAACAAATGTCCATTTTTTACATTTTTATTGGCACCTGATTTTAATCTTCATCAAAGACAGTTTCCACAAAACGGAAATTTACGACTTGATATTCTGTTTGAATCATCATTTACTGAAGGTTCTTTCTGTAATTGTATATAGAGTTTTGAAAAAGAAATTCAAATTATATCTACCCGTACAGTATTCGCTTGGTAGAAAATTATTGGTATCAGAATTTCTTGGAGTTTACCCTCTAGATAAAATTCTATATTTAGTTGTGAACAAAGCTTTGATTGTAAATACTCAATCATCATATGTCCATGGTGAACATTTGTTTGCAATTTACGCGATGCCTGACAAAATATACGTGTTTGATCCAATGGGATTCTATTATCCGCCTTTATTAATTAACAAACTACAATCAATTTTATTACTAATTGAATACAATGACAAAAACATGTGGACAACATATTGTTTGAAAAAAAAATTTATAATAAAAAATGACTTGTTATTTTTTTATACTTGTGTTAAATGTGGTATTGTTAAAGAATTATGTATAATAAAGGCCCAGGTCACTCACTCACTTATTTTGTAACGCTCAATTTATTTTTCAGTTTTATTCTATTAAATTTATCTACTTATTGTTATAAGTAACTTAAATGAATAAATAATAATAATTATTTTTTATTATATTATATTATTATTATATTATATATAACTGTTTATTTAAATATAAGTAATTATTATAATATTCATTTACTCAACGACACTTGTATTTTCACGCGCAATAATGTGTATAGAGAAATTTTGTAATAAATAAATCATTCTTATGAACTGAAAATTATTTACTCATTCTTTTTACTGAACTCATTCACATACTAATTTTAGGTTTTCGAAAACACTGATTCGGATGCATGCAATTAGATTCACGTGAAGGACTTCGGATTTTGAAAAAAAGGGCGCCGTACGGGCCCAGGGAAAACCTAGTTATGTATAATTGTTGCAAATAATATTGATAGACAATTTCAATTTATGTATATTGATTCTAATTTTGTGCAGTTTGTGAATTAATTTCTATGAAATTTAATCCATAATCAACTTTTTATGTTGTTGATTCAGAAAAAGATAAGATTTTAAATATGATGTTTTCATCAATGAGACTTGTTGTGTATTTATCAAAAGAATATTGAGATATTCAAACTTTATTTCCGTATGATTCAATACATAATTGTACCTATAAAAATTCTAATAATATAAAATCAATAAAAATAAATAATATTTCAAAGAATGCAAAGCCTCTAGCATATTCATTTTTTAACGAGGGCATTAAAGAATTACATGAAAAGATAGAATCGATAACGGAGCTAGGTAGTAGTTGAGTTATTAATAAAATAACTGAAAATCATTTTACTATTACGAATTTTACTAACATTAGTAGATTAAGTGGAAGTTGTTATATAAAACATCAAAACAATTGAAAAATAAAAAATATATAGTTAATGCCAAAAATGTCGACAATTTAAGTTTTATATAGTGTTTTCGCTATAGTTAAAAAAGATGTGGTGACAACAGCAGATACTACGAACGAAAATCTTGCCAATTATACGCCAACAAACAAAATGATGTTACCATCCTTCTCGCAAATCGCATTTAATAAGAAACTTTCTGTCATTGCTAACAAACAAACTAACCTCAAAATCAGAGATTTACTTGCAAAATGCAATTGTAGTGAACCTTTACCAAGTACCATGACAATGTTGCTCAAAGATCACAAAGATCCTTTAAAAGGTAGAACTCTTGTATCTCCTGTTGGCACTGCATCCACAACTCTTTCAAAGATTCCTGCTGAAATCCTCAAAAATCTACTAAATTTTTGGTGCTGGTGCTGGTGTTGGTGTTGGTGCTGATGCTGGTGTTCTGATCCATCATATTATTCGGATGCGACAAATTCCCATTTTTCAACAAGATTCAATTGTATTCGATTGATGAAAACAAATCACAATCTGTTAATTGAACTCGCCGTCGACATTTCCCGGCTTAGTTCATCATTTTCAATTGGGTGCTAAAATAGCCTTGCAATTTCGTATTGACAATGTAAAAATGGACTGGATATTTTTTGTATGCATCAGGTAAAAATGTTAAGTTGACAGTGCTTAATAAGTTTAGATCAATAAAATAAATACTATGAACCATGAGGGACTTAAAAATTTCTTTCTTTTCTATTTTCTGAAAGTCACAGTAATTTTCCGATCAGTTGTAATATCCATTTTCTGTCATTTCACCCCAGGAATTTGAATATGGACCTAACTTCGTACAAATAACTAATGGAGAAACCGCAGGTACTTTAAGGCCCATTAGATCTTGAATAATGTTTTTGTTGACGATCATAACATCAGCATACGTTTTCGAAACTTTCCCCAATTTGATCTGAGATTTCATTGCATTTTTGTCAGTTCTGACACCAATTTTAGTGAGGAGAAATAAAATTAGACTAAATCGAATAATTACTTTATTTGATACAATATTTTGAATGAGTTTGTATGTTTGGTGTATTTCTGCGTCCATTTTTGGTATCTGATTTTTAAAAGTGCTTTTTTCTTTGAATTTTGAAATGTCTAAAGAACTCTTTATTTTGTTATTCAAAGAAAATTAAATGTTTATTTTTAATATAAACATATATAAATATAAATATTATAACGGTACGTGACATTTTGGCGCCGCCATTTTGGCGCGACCGTTTTGGCGCGACCGTTTTGGCGCGACCGTTTTGGCGCAAGACATTTTGGCGCCATTTAAAAATAACTTCATGTTTAATTTAACATTTATAAATAATTTTTTGAAAAAAAATTATAAATATTTATCTATCAGCTTTATTACTGCATAATAGCCGTAACACAACAACCGGAAATAAAAAAAATGAAAAAACAATAGAAGACAATAACGTAATTAATTAATACGTCGCAGCAGATACCAGAATCATGACAATTGTGGCGAGTTACTGAGAACGAAACATCGTTAAGTACCTTAGAGGACTTGCGCATAATTTATTGATGGATTAGGCCTAATAAACACGGACTTTCGGAAAACTTATATATTAGGCAAAAGGTTAAATATTCTACATGTTTTGCTAAATTTTTATAAGTTGACTATTTTGTATTTTCTAAAAGTAAAATATTGGATGACAGGATTTTTTAAACGTTTTGCAATATATTTATTTTGCATTTATTGTAAAGTAAAGTATGTTCATACAGTTTTTGTTTTGTTTTGAACATAATATTATGAACACTTTAGCTTTTTTTCTTAATTTATTTTGCTTATATTGTCTTTTCATTTTTTTTGATTTCCGGTTGTAGTGTTACGGCTATTATGCAGTAAAAAAGCTGATAGATAAATATTTATAATTTTTTTTCAAAAAATTATTTATAAATGTTAAATTAAACATGAAGTTATTTTTAAATGGCGCCAAAACGTCCTGCTTCGATATTATAATATAATATAAAAATTTACAAAGCGGAGGTATTACAGTTTGAATTTAAATTTGGAATCCTTTTCTTATGGATACACTCTTGAAGTAGATCTCGAAATTCTTTCTGAGCATCATGATAAGTTAGACAATTTCCCTTTTGAAATCCTGGGACCTTAAAATACTTTGGATTTTTTGGCAAGTGTCGGATTTTGTATTAAAAATCCCTGGGACCTTGACTATAGTCTAAAAAAATATAGTGTAGCCATTTGGAGTAGTGTTTTTTTAGCGAGTATTGTATAGAGACTTCAGAGGGCTACTAACTATCGATTGTTGTAAACAGGCCCGCTGACAGGGGAGGGCTGGGGGTGCAAAATGCCCAGGGGCTCGGGTTCGATTTGTTATGTATTTAAATATAATATTACTGACACTTAAGTTGACTTAACTACAATCAGTTTAAAGTTCAAGCATCTGAATTCAGAAATATTAACAATTCTTTCAGCTTTATGTGGTTGTTTCGAGAATTAAAGGAAACTGATCTGGAGAAAAGAAGTTCTGATTTTGGAAAAGAATATGACAAAGATGTTAGCAGTGATTTAACTGAAGAAGTAAAACATCTTGAGTCTATTTATTCAACTAACTTGCAAAATGAATGCCTTCATCCCCTAAAAGCGTTGAATAAACTTTACCAATCGAAGTTGGAATCTCTATTCCCAAATATTGTGATCGTTATCAGGATTTTCTGTACGATTCCTGTGACTGTTGCGGAAGCTGAAAGATCTGAATGGACTTGCAACTCTTGCAATCAAATATGACTTGGCAAAATTATTGAACTTCGATAATATTATAAACGATTTTGCATCAGCTAAATCCAGAAAATTTGTTTTTTGACTTGCCTAAATTTGAAAATTTAAGTCTGATTAAAATAGTTGTTCTATGAATAAAATATTGTACGGTTATATACGTATTTTTATTATTACAAAATTTTAATTTTTTCTATTTTTCTTATAAAGCTCCGAAATGTATTTGCCGGGGGTTGGAGGTTCAACACCCCAGTTCACGGAATCATATCAGTAACCGAAGGCAAACACTGTGGGCTCAACCCATAGCGGTTCATTAAATTATATCAGTTTTTATTGTTTTATACATTGAATTTCTCGCAAAATCATGTTTCACCCCTTCCCTCTAGTCCTGTTCCGACTTCCAGTTCATTTTTGATAAATGCGTCACTGATGAAGCCTACAGATATGATTGTTTAGGGGCCCATGAAATGCTCTGCCTAGGGGCCGGAATTGCTGTCGGCGGACCTGGTTGTGGATTGAATTTGATATTTTGAATTCCATTTGATGTACAATTTTATATATCATTATGTAATATAATTAACAATTTATATACCGTATATTTCGGCGTATAAGGCAACCGTCAGATAAGACGAGGTACAAAATTAGAGCAAATTTTTATGATTTATCATATATCGGTTGTAGTAGTATAAATACAACTAGTATAAATACAACTACCTGTACTGTAATACTTTCTTTTATATCGGTTGTATAAGACGACCCACAATTTTCAAGGGTGATTTTTTGACTTTAAGGGTCGTCTTATACGCCGAAATATACGGTAATAATTGTTTTAATTTGTTAAATTTAGAAATAATTACAAAGAAAATTTTTCGCTTAGAAACATAAATTACTAATTTAATAAAATCTTAATAATGAAAATAATATTAAATTTTCAACAAAGTTATTCTTAAATTGATTTAATCGATATAAATAATTACAAATCCTATAAAATTGTGATAATTGATTTTATAATATAAAATAAACAAATTCAATTCATAATGAAACATTTATTTTCATCCATGTCATGAAACCTACTTTGAAATGTTTGTGTTATTTACATATGAATTTTGGAATTTGATCTTCAACCATTCTTTTATTTTTAAGTTCATTACTTTTTCCATTCGAAAATGATAAATTATTTCAATAACTTACAGATTAAAACAAAAGTAATTTTAGAAAAGTCAATTTTTTCACTTGGATTATTTCTAATTTCTTTCGGTTTGGTAACAATTATCGGAATGATCCACCAATATATTCAGAATACTTTGTTTGTTTCTTACTATTGGAATTCTATGGTAATTTCCGGGTCGTGTTTGAATATCGTTTCAGCTTGTATCATTATATTCAATGGATACATGAATCATTTGAACCGAAATCATTTTTACAAATTAAAAGTGCAAAACAGTGAGATCCTTCAAATGTTTTGTTTCCCATTGGTAGTGTTCATTATTGGGTCACTGTTGATTTCGGTTCTCAACGACTTTAACCTCGGTAAATGCACCGGATACGGAAGAATGTTATTTGCGTCAACGACTAGCATTTATTATATAACTGTGTTGATTTTTCTTGCCAAATACCATTTTGTGCGTGACGATGGTGAAGAATGGATTATCAATTTCAGTAACATGTCTGCCATATTTATTATAATTGTTGGTCAGATTTTCTATATTTTAATTTCGATATCCGTTGAACAAGCAACTTTAATAGTTCAGATTTTGAATATAACAGACAGTAACACTTCTTGCATTGAACAATTGAGTACTTTTTCCAAAACTATAAATCAATTATCTTCTAGATTACTGAAGCCCATGCTGAAATCGTGGCTGATTTTTGGTGTACTCTGTTGTACACTTCTAATAAAGGCCTTTTCCCGTCATTACTCATCTCTTCGCACTCATAAAATCGAAATATCCATCGTTAAAAATGATTCTTTCAAAGGTTTAAAGCATAAAATTTCAAAGTTTTCAATTATTGTCACTTTAACATTCGGCATTGGATTTCTGTTATCTAATTTATTTTTTCTTTATAAGAATACTCATTGGTCTTTGGTATGTTCTGTAATTTTAGAAATAAATATTTCTATAATTTTACTCATTTCTTCTTTATATGTGATCAATGAAGTGGCAAAATGGCCTGTTTGTTTCGTGGAATTATTTCAATTCAACAAGTTTATAGTGTGGATTGGATTGATGGGCCAATACGTCTTTTCTGTGACCATGATAATGAATTCAATCAGTCATTTATCCAAAGAATTCTCCATTTTTTATCTTTTGATTTTATTGGAATATTTATTGAAAATGGTTCAAATTTCAATCCAATTTATTCTAGAATCCATTCTCCTCGAAACTCAATGGGAAAACGAAAAATCGGATGAGAATTCGAAGTTAATTCAAGCATTTCTATTTCTTATGATAAATAATTTGTGTTTGACAGTAGTTAATATTCAATTCAATAGTCAATATCGTCTAGTTTTACCACCAATAGATAATCTTATATCTTTTAAAATATTTTTTATTTTTACTTGTAATTTATCAGTAGTGTTTTGTGTGCTGCAAAGATTGCACGGATTTTTATTATTTTTGCGCTATTTAATGTTTATAACCAATCAAAAATTAGCATGCGAAGACAAACAATGAGTTTATGATTGTAATTATATGAGCATAATAAAGTTGCATTGTAATTGAATTTGTTCGTTAAATTAAGTTTCCTCTTTCTTAAATTTGTAGCCAGATCACTAGTTGCATTATGACAATCTTTTGTTTGACAACTTTTCAACAAAATGCTTTCTCTTTTCTTAGTTTTTACAGATCATCAAGTACTCGATTGACGACTTTCAATGTCAATTTCCTTCCTTTAAAAGTACCAATAACAGCAATCAGGGACTGCCCAAACAAAAGTAGGACCCGATGCAAAGTCTCCTAGTGGGGTCTTGATAGAAATTTCATACAAGAAATAAGAAAGTTATATATGGTAATTTTTTTCAAAAATAAAAGATAAAAGTAATTTATTAATAACATTTTATTTAAAAACGGGAACAACGTGAGACATGGTGCTGTCGCACCATTTGCAACGAAATCCAGCTGGCCCTGACTGCTATCGATGGTTAGATCGGTCTGTTGAGGATATCTGAATAATAAACAATATGAAAAATAAATAAAATTATCTGGGGGAAAATCGTCATGACAAACGGTACCATCTATAAAAGCGCGGAGAAGAAGACGGAAGTAAAAAGAAACAAGAAATGAGAAAGATAAATCAAACAAAAGAAAGCAAACAGGAAATTAAAATAAAGGTCATCATTAATTAGTAAGTAGAAAAGGGGAAAAGGAATTTCAAATTCCAAAAACAAAACACGAGAAATTTATATCTTGACATCTGGTCACAGATATTGAAATGACAAGAACAGTCGGCCTATCAAAAAGGGAAAAAACAAGCCATATCTCGACATATGTCAAAGATAAGGCAGAACAGTGAGAAACGCGGGAGGAGGAAAATGGAAAAACAAAATTATCTCAAGTATTTCAAATGTAACGAACTATAAAAAGGAAAGATACAGAAACCAGACAAAGTTAAAAAAATAGTTATAAAAGAAGTTAAAAATAGGAGTTAAAAAGGAGGGAGAAAAAGAAGAATTAACAAGTTAAATAAAGAGTTCAGAAATCGAGGAGAAACTTGAATTTAGTTCGAATTTAAAATAGTTAAGAAGAGATATTTGTGATGGGAGGATAACGAAAACCTTATTATAAAGGTGGAAAAGGAGTGGAAATTTTGGTCAAAGCTATAGAGCAATCGAGTACCTTATTCCTGTGATTAAATAGATCCATGATTGCTGATTATTATTGCTATTGCCGAATTGTACACGGAGAGAGCTATTCTTCACGTAGTGACGTAATAAGCTCAGGATAATTGTCTATATTAGAGTTGATTGACTGCAATTGGAACTTGTATAATCCAGGTTATTTGGTTCGAAATTGCAAATTTGTGAATTGATAAAACACACTTGGAGTCAGATACGTAATCGTTGAATTTATAACTCATCACTGATCCAATAAACCCAACAGGCCATACATAGCTAAAATTTGCTTTATTTTTTTCTTTCAACTTAAAATAGTTTCTTAATATTTTTGTAAATCATTACTTTACTGAGATTGTCAACACATTTCTTTTTCTAAGTGGAGCAGTCAGAATACCTAAAATAAATTTTCTATCCTTTATAATATATTTTTGAAAATTTTACTTCTATCTGTAATCTGCACTTATTTTACTGTTTTTATTTTTAGTTTTTTTAATATTATAATTATATTTTACAATCTGATTTATTTAATTTTGATCAAAAGGCTGAAAAAAGTGATGATAAATTTAAGTTTAAATGAAAACAGATCAAAGGTGTCGAAGATAAACGATTTTTTTAAAATTACTAAAAGTTATAAATATATCAGGGATTATTTACTATTTAGAAGGCATGATTATTAAAATGGTACATTTATGATATATTAAGTGGTTGACTAAGGCTAAAGCGGGCCCTAGCACATTGTAATTCCGGGCCTATTTTGCAGTCATGACACATACTTTGCGTTTGGTAGTTTGGTTTTAAACCAAAGTATTTAGTTCTATTTAATTATCGGATTCCAAGAAAAAAAAGAAAAAAATAATATACATGTACAAAATTTAAATAAACATAATTTATTAAAACAAACAATACCAGATTGATTATTGTTAGTTTATTGGTGGTAATTTAGATCTTGCGGATAAAAATTGCTCTAGTCTTCCAAATGTTTACTCTTTAATATAATTTAATCAAGTACAACTTGATCAGTGGTTACTGGTATTTCAAAAAATAATAAACTAATATAACGATATGTAAAATACCTTTATCAAAATTTACAACAACTTTTTAGATAAGTGGGAAAACTTTTAATGTATAGACTTTTCTAGAAGGCATGAATTCAAAATTACAATTCTAAACTTTTAATTTCTTAATTTTAAAATATTATATTAATTTACTAGTTCATTTAATTTTTAAATAATTACCGAAATTTCACGTGGCCATTGATTAATCAAAATATTTGACCATAAATTAAATGTACAAAAAATGCTTTGGCTTTTATAATGACAGTCAGAATTTGTATACAAAAATTTAAAAGACCTAAAATACTTTGATCTTTTAAACGAGGGTCGGATTTTTTATTCAAAAACCCTGGGACTTAAAGATTTTGTATAAATAAATTCAGAGGTCAAAGATACCCCTTAAGTATAGTGTAAAAAAATATAGTGTATAAATAAATTCAGAGGTCAAAGATACCCCTTAAGTATAGTGTAAAAAAATATAGTGTAGCCCTCAAAATACTTTGCTTTCTTGATTGAAACAATTAACTATATCAGTACATATTATATCTAATATATAAAGATGAAAGTTTGTTTGTTTGTTTTCTATAGAATTCCCTACCGTTGGACCTAGGGTGCTGAAATTTTGCATGTGGCCCTCATTTGACTCGAGACAGGTCATGGGATAAGTTTCACCCCAGGTGACCACCCCTAAGGTACCCTTAGTCGGTTTTTGTCTGTCCAGTCAGCAATTTACCATATAAATAATAATTTATTATATGCTTGCTACTTGCAGTTGAAAGTTATATAAAGTTTTCAAAGGTTTTCAAAGCAGAATTCAAACATGGAGAATTTAAATTTTATTTGATTAGTGAACCAGTTTGCAATTAAATAAATATTGCCAGTTATTTTTCGATTTAAATTGGAGTGCGTTTTTGATTTTTCAAATTGAAATTTATTTTGAAAGCTTTTCTTATTGTGAATTAAACATGAAATTGAAACTGTTATAAAATTAATACTGGAACGTAATAACATCATTAAACAAAAAATTAATTTAAATGAATTATTAAAATAAATGTAAACTCGGGTGGAGTACAACAGCTAGTATATTATATACATATTATAATTTATTATAATTTATTAGAATAATTTATTCAAAAATAATTAGAAAAGCTTGCTTGTGTTGGGCTAGAACTGATTTCTAGACCCAAAATACTAGTTATGACTGAAACGTGTAGGAACACAGCAAGTAAAAAGCAAAAAGTATAGTTAAATATTAAAACCTACACCAAATAAACAATATTAACTAAAGGAGAAAGCAACAAAAACATAAACAAAGAAATTAAATAAAATTATACAGAAGCAAGAAGTGATGCAAAAATCTAACTCAAAAATGACCAAACAAACATAGAATTACCCAAAGCAAACTCGAATAACTTAAAAGACGATAAAAACAGTAAAACACTCCAGAAAAACCCAGAACATTCTATAAACGGCGATGACTATCACAAAAGTCAGTTAGAACAATAAAAATTAAGCAAAATAAATAATTTAGTATTAAAATATAAAATCTCAAAAAGAAATTCATAAAAACATCAGTTAAAATAAAAATTAAATTAAAAGTAAAATAGAATGTTCTGGAACCGTTCCAAATCCATCATGGACGGCAAATTAACGAAAATAATTAAAAAATAAAATTTTAAAAATAAAAACAAAAATTATGGCACAAAATTGCCATTAAAAATAGCAAATCGTAAAATAGAAAATTCTGGAATAAAAAGAATTCGAGTTTGTTTTAATGCATCAATACATACACGTGTACAAAATAGGTATATATACCGACACGTTTCGGTCATAAATCAGAACTTTATGCAATATTTTTCTAAAATTTTGTTCGAAGAATCATTAGTAAGTTTTAGCTTATTATAATTTTATGGAATGTAATCATATTAATGTTATCCTTTGTTTATTAAAGATAATTTTTTTTTTTAATCTTTTGTGTTTAGTAATCCTCGACGGATCAGCGGCGTCCGAGCACGTCTCTGATCGGTCCTGCTTTTAATTTAAAATTTTTTGCCAACATGCACTATCGATATTATATTGATCATTATTATAGATTTTTTTTTTGTTCGGGTCCTTCGGAGGTCGAACTACTTCATGGTCCTGCCATGGAGTTAGGTCGAGGAAAACCTCCGTCTGACTCTTGGTATTTATGTAAGGTCAACCGTAAATGGTTGACTCCACACATAACACTAAGGTTTGTGGAAGTGGTCACAGTGGGGCCATGGAAGCAATATTCTTCCCGACCTTTTGCTTAATACACAATTAAAATCAACATTTAAAATGCTGAACAAATCACTCTACACTAAGGTCTTAATATGAGTAGAACTCATACCTAAACTTACACAATTCTGCACTCACACTCATGTAGTTGGTTGATCAGCAATAGCAATCTCAGTTATACCTAGACATATGCCGAATTGGATTTTGTAATAGGAATTTATGATAAAGTAATAGAAATAAGAGAGATATTCGGCATACGTATAAGTATAACTCAATCTAGATAGGTTAATTCAATGTAAATATAAATGTTCTAAATCCGAAAGGTTAAATTTCGAATTCCCACTTTAAAATCTTCATGAATGTATAAGACTTAGTCATAATTTATATAAATAACCATATGATCTTAGATATAATTATATTGATCAGTAATGGATAAATCCCGATTAAAATTCTATATTTGGTTTTTCGGAATTTTTATAACTAATGTGAACTTCAGGAAATATAGTTTGTGAATAGTAAATCCCGATTAGAAATTATAAAATTTGTATATGAGAATTTTTTTTTATATATAGATGTAGAACTTCAGGAAATATAATTTATGGATAGTTACCAACAAACCGAAGATAATTTGGGTAACCAAGATGATCCATAGAAGCAACTCACAAAAAAGTCATGTAGAACCGACTAGAAGTTCTTAAACGGTAGAGTACAAAAATTATAAAGATAAAATCAGAAAGTATGAAACCCAAAATCGTAAATTATTAATATAAAATTATAAAAGATATAACTATGAATTATAAAATCGAAATTTCTAAAGGGTACGGTATAAAGTTACACCTTATAAAACATAGAATTTTAAAGTATGGGACATGAAATCGTAGGTTATCAAACATAAATGTATATATCAATTATAATATCTAACTTCCGAAATTGCAAAACATAAAATCATAGCTTAATAAATATAAAACTATAAAGTATAAATAGAAATTGTGAATAATTAAATATAAAAATTATTATTATATTAGTCTTATTATCATTATTATCCTTACTGTGGTTATTATTATTACTATTAGTATGAGTACTACTAGTATCATTATTATCTGTATCAATATTATATTATTATTATTACTATTATTATTACTATCATTATCTTTACCATCATCTTATTTACTAGTGTCATCATCATTAACACTATTAATACTATATTATTATTAATCCCTTGGTAATATTATATCAGTAAAATAATTTTCTCATTTCTTCTGAAAATAAAATTAAAACAAAATTATTGATTTTAGGATTCCCTATCGCTAAATTTAGCGACACTAAAACCACCTTCAATAAATCACGGAAATTCCCTAAATTCTAATTTAGTAACACCCCCCCCCCCTCGGAAAACCACCTCCATATCACTAATTTGAAATATATATATATATATATATATATGTGTGTGTGTGTAAATATATATGTATAATGTATCTATAGGTGTATGTATGTGTAATATATACATTATATAAGTGTGGGTGTGTGTGTGAATGTAGAAGTATACATGCGTGGTTCTGAGTATATCCCCATAAATCTACAAAGTGACCTTCGGGATCTCAAAGCGGAATCATGACCACCACCCCTTCTAGGAAATGGAATAAAGGTACGACAATTCATTTAAGTCAACGATTAAAGAAATTCATTAAATTATTAGAAATTAAGCGATTCGAAATCAAAATAAACATAAAGAAAGTCACAAATTAAGCGCATTCGAAATCAAATAAACATTAAAGAAAGTCACAAATTAAGCGCATTCGAAATCAAATAAACATTAAAGAAAGTCATAAATTTTATTAGAATTAACAAATATACCTTTAACAAAAATAAAAAAGTCAAATTATAGCCTAAATAGAAATATTCCTAATATTTCCATCTAGATAGTCGTAGTCAGGTAGCTTATGGCGATCACCGCTAAGAGGATCGGTTGGTGGAGCTGACCTTGATAATCGATCCATTGTAACTCCTGGAATAAGTATAAACTCAATAGTGAGGGAAATTCCAAATTTTCCCATTGGTGTAGTAACTCGTTAACACAAGAGAGCTTAATATATTGAGTACCGATGACAGTAGCTTCGAAAGGTCGGCCGGGCGCTGATGTTGCTGGAATACTATTCTAAAATTCATAATATAAATATTTATCAATGTAAAACAATAACCTTACTACATTAAACTAATTAGATTATAGGCATCCGTTCAAAATTATGGGTTAATATCCACAAAATTGCTAGAATAAAACAAATAATTGTTTATAACCAATTTCATTAGTATAATTAAAAATATAAGTAATGAATCAAGCCCAATTTATATGTTAGCAGTATTTGTATTAATCATAATAAATTTTGCAGTTAATTAAAATGTATTGATGAATTAACCAGATTTTAGGTTAGCAGTATTAGTGCTAATTATAACGAACCTAGTAGTTAATTAAGAATATATTGATAAAGTCCAATCCAGATGGTAGGTTAGCAGCATTAGGATTAATTATCCTAAATCCAGTAGCTAAAGTATTGTGTCCATATGTTCTATTGTGACATCATGTATAAGTCACATGGGTTATGCTCGATCTTAATAGTTATACTGCAGGTATGTCCCAATCAAACTATAGCAGCGACGAGGAAGCCAACCAGCAAATGATCACTCGACTCCGGTCCCGGTACGTCTGGTATCACATCCATCGGTGTGAGCCAGGGACGGGACCTGGATTGTTCCAACCGAGTAATCCGGACAGGCCCCGAAGTAGATGCCCGGCTGGGTAAAGGTAGAGCCGGAGAACAACCGGTTACAGGAGGCCCGAGATCAAGCGGCCTGGGATGTGGAAGCCGCTCAGATGCGACTCAAGAGGATCGAGTTGCGAATCCAAGCCGAAAGGAGGGAAAAACCGTGGAAGACCTAGAGGAGGCCGAGGCAACCCCGCGGAAGAGGGGAAGGCCTCGCAAGCGATGAACTAACTCATCGCCAAAATTTTTGCAAAATTATTATTCAATTGTGACTTAATTAAACTTTAATTATACAGTCTTTTTAATAAATTATCTTGTGTATTGCGTGCTTAACATCTGAATCTATGTTTATTTATAATATTGATTTTATTTATAATTGAATGATAATATGCTGTAAGAATATAATCGTTGAATTTATCTAGTGTTCAAACTATTGGAAAATTTGCGGAAGGATAGGGAAGAAGCCCAAAAACAGGCCGAGGAGCTCCGCATACGGGTAGACAAGCTCAAGGGACGGTGCCGGGAACTAGAAAAGCACCTGGGTTAGTCCCGAGGACATGAAAAAGAAGGTGGCGCTGGTCCTTCAACTGCAGGACGCAAGCTGCGCAGGATCAGATGGAGATCCGGGCACTGAAGCTCCAGCTCCGCGCGTTAGAAACCGAGCGCAATGAACAAGTAGTTCATGGAGCCGCCATAAGCCAAATCGGCCGTTGTCCGTGGAACTAGCCGCTATATACCCCCGGCCGCGAAAGAGAAACCCAAAAGGAAGCGGTTAGGCCGAAATATTCGGGAAAAATTGAAGAAAGCTAGACTGGCGAATACGAGCGGCAAGCAAACTCGTCACTAGCAGCCACGGACGGAACTGGCCAGTCCCACCAATAAGCCTGTTTGAACTCATATTCGATTTTAGGTGTTGTGTCGTATTTGTATGTATTATTTTGTAGTCTGCAAATAATATGTTCCTTGTTAAATTAATGCACATTTGTAGGATAGAATGATGACTAGTATAGTTATGATTGCCTGGAAAATGAGAATTGGTGCATAAGGTTGGGAAAATAATTTTGATAAAGGGACCTGAGAAATCGGACATACACCTTCTATCGGTAGTCCGTGAACCCATGGAGTGCTCGACAATTATAGTGCTTTGATGCGCTCACTTTTTGCGAGTACTCAACCTTGGTACAGTACCAACGTTGATCACTCAACGGGTACCAAGCGGAAAAACAACGTTGTATCCTGGGTTACGCTGGTAACAGCACTTAAACATTCAACCACCAGTAAACCACCATACAATGTGGGGGCTCAGCCGGGATTTGAAAATTTATTGGTGAAAGAACCCGAGAATAGATATAATGGAGAGAGTAAAAGCTGATATAAAGTGATAGCATTCAGGAACGAGCAAAATTGTTTTCCCAAACATTAAACTTAGTACATGGATGTATGAATATGATAAAATGTATGTGAAGATTTAAATGAATGATGGAAGTTTTGAAGTTTGTCAAAATATGAATATACTGAAAGTGAGTATGAGAACACTGTACGAATAGCGTAGTTATAGAATAAGAATGATGACAAACAAAAATTAAAACGAAAACAAAATATAGGAAAAATGTAAATATTAACGATTAATAAATGTAATATATGGGAAATATTCAAAATTTAAAAATAGGGAAAAAAGGGATAGCACGCTAATAAAATTGGAACAAATATACAACGTAATTAAACTTAATAGTAATAGGGCGAATAACGAATGGGATATGGGTTATATATAATGAACGATTATAATAAATCCACAAAGTCATGAAAGAATTTGCGCGGGATAGAACATCAAACAGAGGGAGACGGGGTTTGTTAAGAGTGATAAGTAGATGTAAAGGTTTATTGAAGCACTAATAAAATAGGTATTCTGGATATTAGAGGGAAAATGATAAAGGGGGAAAATGACGCGGAATATTAATAAAAGAGAACTCGTAATTAATAATCTAATTAGATGGAATCAACCGGCTACATTATAAAAGAGACTCGAAAAATTCGTAAATTAACACACAATTCGCTACAACGACTAAATCGCAAAGCGGACCAGTTGATGAAAATCCAAGACGAAATGAGCTTGATCCAAGACCGCAAGCTGAGGAAATATGTGTAATGATGAACATAGCCACACCTAATGCAGAATGACCACTAAAAGAGTTTATCAAATTCAAAATTACGATTAGATGATGCCAAATTTAACATCAATGGCAGGAGATAATGATAAAATAGAAGACGATCGAGGAAGAATTAAAGAGCAATCGAACATCAAGTTAAAGATTTTAGAAAATGCTTCATATGCAGAACCAAGGAAAATACGAGTAATGACGATCCCATGTGTCATTTCGCTACTGCGAGAATTGCGCGAGAAAATTAAACGATGCAACGTATGCGATACGAAGTTAGAGAAAAAATTGTAATATACCTCCCATAAGGAGATGTTGTCAAATAAATTCTTGTGAACGAATGAATATGAAGGATTAAAATTATTAAATTATAGTAAAAAATCCATTATAGCAACCGAGGTATAAAACATACGATGAACATAGACATATAAAGGACACAAAATACGTTAAATAAATAGACAAGCAACACAGCAATTAGAACTAAAATCAAAATTGAATGCAGGACTGATCATAGTCGTAGAAGAGCTGATCGATAAGATCAGTACGATTTTTACTTCCATTTTCTTTTCTTCGTTTTATATTTTGGCATAAAGAGATACGATATGAGGGGATGACAGTGAATCGTCCTTACGACACTTGCCGTGATGGGGAAATCCTGATCACCCTGATGAGAGAATGTAGTAGGATCCATCGCAAATGGTTGGGGAGTTTCTGTCGGGTGACTGATCACCACTTGTGGGAAATGAACCAACGCGATTATTATATTTTTTTTGTCTGGGAGACTGGGACAACTAAAAGGGTAGACAAAATAGCAAATCAACAAAAAATAAAAATTTGAAAAAAACGCGCGCTAAATGTTAAAAATTTAATCCGAGAGCAGCTGCGGATTTGAAGAACCGTTTTAGGAATTCAACTTCAGATGAGGAATAATGTTGTTCCCTGAGGGTGATGAGTCACCCGAGTACAGCGGCTAACCACCGGACGTAGTGTCCAAGGAGATTTATCAGCCAAGGACTGATGATGCTAGGATCAACCCAATACAAAAACCGTGATACCACACCGAGTATTGGGCGCATTTTTTCTGAGTTGCTGCGGGACTTGATACAAAACCCGGAATGGTAACGGGCGAAGAGAGACCTGGTTACCCACACCGAGTATTACGAGCCCAAGTGAAACGGTTGTGAGATGCGAGTCAAACCGGTAAAGGACTCGTACTCAATAGGCAACCAAGAATTGGACCAGTTGTGAGGCGGAGCGACGAAAGTCAACTGCATATCCAATTCCTTTTTATCTTCACTAGTCGTGAGATCTGATTCATCACTTTTGAGAATCACGATCAAGGCGATAGGCATCCGTGTTTTTAAATCCTGATAGAAGGATGTTTTTTTCTTCGTGATTATGCTAGCAGGGGTCGGTACAACAAATCCGGATGCCCACACGAGTACCGA
>CAUHTR010002716.1:0-55267 GCA_959609185.1 Schmidtea polychroa | reverse complement strand
ATCAAATTCTGTCCTATATAAATATTGTAGAGAAATAAATTTTCTATAGTATAGCAATTTCTCCAGGTGGGTTCCTATATGCATTTAAGTCATTGATGCAATATTGAACTGTTGGAGTCACAGTAAATTGTTAATCAATTGTGTTAATCTATAAAATTTTCTCTTGTCTGGAGTTCGTTAATGTTGCTAAACAAGGCATGCTTTAAAGTCAGATCAATAATTGGTAATATTTAATTTCACCGGCAACCTCAATAAATATATTTAATTTATATGGAAGGGAAATATTAGCGAGATAATTCTTTTTCCTCGAATTTAGTAATGTTTACTCAAATAAATCCCGAATTTTGCTTTAACATATTTCAGTTAAGGTTTTCCAATGTCTCATCCTGTTTTTATATATCATTATTGATTCATAGTCAGTTTTTTAATAAATATTATGTCAATTGAAAATAATTCAATAAAGGTTGTCATAATGGTCATATTGATAATATTCAGAGGATAAAAACCTCCAAAACACATTAGTAAATGATACATAATTTCATCAGTTTGGATATGGGCAGCCATTATAATAATTTGCAATATCCTCACAGTCAAGTCCTTAATTAATCATATTCAAACATGAATTCTGTGGCTTGTTAAATAATAAAATTATTCCCCACGTTACATCCCAAATGAGATTCGGGACAGCTATTTAATAGTATGTCACATATAATATTCTATTAATATTTAATACCAATAAGTTAGGGAATTTAACAAAATTGTTGACATTTAGCGCATTTTGAAATTAAAATGTATTTTTACGGTAATAATTTATTTGCAATTTTAACATATTGACGCAAACTGCAATCTGAATTTGGGGTACCCGATACTTTTACCCTAATATTCATGACGATATTTGCATGGAATTACCATTCTCTAATACTAATATCGACGAGATACCAATTCTGAGACCACATTGTTATGTATGACCTATTTGTGATGAGCTTACATCCTACCACTATTTACGGTAACCAAAAATTATTAAAAGATTTTGTGTGATTTTGTTATTTCCTTTGTGATATTTCATTATTGGAGTTTTGTCGGTAATTTATTTTCGTTTTGTGAATTTTATTCAAAAGAAAAGCTTTTTGTTTTCTTGAACTTTTAATTTTTTTATCATCATTTTATTACCCTGCATTTTCTTTATTTATTACTCAGTTTATGTATTTTTGTCCCTTTTATGCTTGAGCCTTTTTCAAGAATTTGCATAACAACAATTTATTTTAATAATAATAAAATCCATATTTTATTAGTAACTTTAAAGATTATAATAATAATAATTATTTAAAGTGATGATTTGATTGTTGCAGCATTAATTAAATTTTAAACAATTAAATGATAATAATAATAATAATAATAATAATAATAATAATAATAATAATAATAATAATAATAATAATAATAATAATAATAATAATAATAATAATAATAATAATTATAAAACAATAAAATGATAATTTAAGCCTTTTGCTGCAAATATAAGATAGTCCTCTGTCAATCTCCTAATAATAATAATATTATTGTTGAGGTCTCGATATTCGAAACACTCAACTTGTCTGGTTCTTATGTATTATAAAAATTTACCTCAAGAATAAAATTTCAAAATGACAATCAATGCTAAATATCTAAATTGGTTTTATTCAGAAATTGGTTTAAATTGTGTGTATTGTTATCTGTTGTGTACTCGTGCTTATGTTTATAATTACTGCTTGAAAGAACTTGTGAGACGTTTTCTGTGCTGTCTCGGGTTTTAAATGTTTCGCAGGAATTCCCATTTGAAACGGTTTAACGCGCTAATTTTGGCGATTTGTACTGACAATGGTTTGGGTATTTATACTATTCCCATCTTTAATAAATAAAAACATTTTAATTTCCGGCTTATACGCACGGAATAATATTTATTATATATTTTCATAGCAGATGTTCGCATTGATTTATTAATATTAATATTTTACTATAATATTTCAATAACTTATGGCAGCAGATGTTTGCATAATAATAATAATAATGATTTTAATATATAATTTTAATTAAACAAAATTAATAATCATATATATATATACTATATATATATATATATATATATATATATATATATATATATATATATATATATATATATATTACCCTTTTATTAATCATATGTATTTTTAATTAACTATTTAAGACAGAATTAATAATTAAATTTTATAACATAAAAATAAAATAATAATAATAATAATAATAATAATAATAATAATAATAATAATAATAATAATAATAATAATAATAATAATAATAATGTTGGCGCTAGAAATACCAACACATCAAAGTGACGGATTTCACATTTTTGGTCAAAATTTATTAATACATTGAATGTATTATTGTAAGTATTTATGATGATTTTTAATATGACAATAAAGTAGTTTAAAATATTTTCTTATTTTTGATTTGAATTCATTAATTTCAATGATGTGCTTAACGCATACGTAAATATACCAATCAACTCTTGTAGTTCATGTGTTAAGATGTTAAAATGATAAACGCCGACTCCTTGCGGTTCTCTTTTATGAATGCATCTAATTGATATCTATTATTTTGGATTCTATAATATTTATTTATTATAAACCTTGTGATTATTTTCCCGTTTATAGACAGATTAATTATATCATATAATAGTTCAATGGACTTTTCATATATTTTATAAAGGTGCCGTCACCTAAAAACGGTTGAGAGCCCTCTAACAAAGGTTGAGAGCCACTGGGCAGCTTGGCATAAATTATGAATGATTGATGAAACTGAAAATTAAAATTCTATTGTCAAGGAAATTTATGGTCCATTTTAATTATTTTACTCTTTTGACATTTGACGAACAAAATTAGGCTAGATATGGGAAATGGGAATATGAAATATTTATCAACAATAATTAATTGTCATTGCGTCTATAAATATTAGTTTTATAATTTGTTTAAACGATCTGTAGAAACTAAAATGTTTAAAAGAAATTATTTGTTAAATTCTATTTAATAATTGTTTTAATAACTGAAAAGGTTCAATTTGGCAGCTATGGCAACCAATTATTTATTATTATATTAAAATGAGAGTTGTCACGGGTTTTAATTGTTAGCAATTGAATGCGCTTTAAACAAAATTGTGGCGGAATAATTAATTTTCATAAATTTTTCAATTATTTTAGTTTAAGGTTAAAAATGTTTCAGATAATAAAAAATATAAATTTTTAACAGACAAAATAAAAATTTGATTGACTCATTTGCTGATTTTGGATTCTGTCCTTTAGGAAATATTATGTTGTCATTTCCATCGAAATATTACTTAATGTTTTGATTCTTGAATGATTTTATTAATTAAACAATTCTTTAAATGTACAATTTACACTAATAATTTTACTAGGCACTGTGACCTTGGTGATTGATGAATGATGCGGGAATGTTTGTGTGTGAAATAAAATATGATAAGTGTGTATTTATTTGATTGGTCGGTATCAATAATTCCTAAAGTTAGAAAAAGTACTGTTATTAAGCGTGTATATTGCAGTGGACTACATAAAGGAAAGTGTTACGTATAATTGTTATATATTAATAAACACAAAAATTAGACAAAATAATGTTACATGCAAGACTACAATATATCACTAGAAATATCTTAACTATCTCTTTTTTGTTCTTTTGGTGGAATTCTTTCTCATCCCTTGAAAAAATGAACTTTTATAATAAGAGGTTTATATTTTGTGAGAATATACAAATCGGTGTTGATATTTTAAAATAAATTTTTCAGTTCATCTGAGTCACCAGTAAAATCTGTTTCGAGGTAGCAGGAGTGACTGTGAATATTTAACAATTTTATGTATAAAACTAAAAATTACATAAGAAAATAAACATGTTTATTAAAAAAATTATTATATTCCAAATATTCTTTCTTTCTTTATTTCCATTTGTTGTTTATTTCAATCTCGAAATATATAAAGCATTTCTACATTAAAACAATGTTTATAGGAACATAAATTTAGCCGTTTAATGAATATATTACAGGGTTAAATCCAAACAAATATGGTCGAGGTATTGGTGATTATAAATGTTGATACGGTTTGTCCTTCGGAATCAATTCCGATTCTCCATTTGTAGGTCTACCGTAGTCTTGTGCTCATATTTGGTGATGATCTTTTGGGAGTTGAAGTTAAAATTCATCCTTTTCATCCAATTTCATCTTTGCCGTTCTCGATAATTTTTGGTTGATGTATATTCTCTTCCCAAACTTTCCTCGCCCACTCGCCTATGAACTCGATATGAGGGCATATTCTAACTAATTTGACTTGAGTTAGCGTCTTCTCTCTTTACCGTTACTTACTAAAATATATTAGATAAGTATATGCATATTTCTCCCATTGTTTTGTGTATGCCCATTTCTCCAATTGTTTTGTGTATTCGTATTTCGAAAAATTTGCCTCTTAACACCTTTCCGTCTTGTTCACTGAATCACGTTTTGGCATTTCTTTTGCACACACGCATGAAATTCATGTAATAAAACAAATGCGGCATTATTTTGTTTCTAATAATTTTTCTTAAATTATTGTTTTTATTAATAATAAAGAATTTTATAAATTATTTTAGGAATTATTTTCACTCGACTATTGTTTATTACATTAACTTCTCATGCATATTTGGTATATTTATGTTTATTTGGTTTTACTTTTATAACCTAGAACAGTAAACCTTCAGAAAGGGGCGATGATCCAAAAAAGGTTGGGAACCACTGACCTAGAAGTTTTCTTTTAATAATATCTTTTATTTGATGTTTTCTATAACAATTGAAGGTTTTAGGTTGTTATTTTTTTTGCAAATATATAAACAAAATATTTATGTTTTATCTATTTTACGCATTTTATGGCATTTCTTTATTTTAATTATGTTCTTTATTCTTCGATCATCTAACTGTATATTTTAGTATTCTTGAAGTTTGAAGGCCAGATTTTCAGAGTAAAACAGTATATTGTGTGAAAGGTGCCAATGGCGGTGTCTTTCATTGATGCGACTTTTAGCTAAGTCTAATATATTCTCATAAAATTTAAATATTGTAATCAAAATTTATTTGATTTTCTTTATTTTTTGCATAGAGAAAACTTTCACTGATAATTTTTTATTTATAGGCATTTAATAATCATTATTGATGATGAATCTTAATTTATTTTTACAATTTTGTTTTATTGAAATATTTAATGAATGTTTAAACATACATTTTTAAAATATTTATATGGCAAGTTGTAATATATGTTGTTCACCAGTAGCGGAAATAGTTACTCATTGTGGTCATACTTGTTGCCAGTAATAATGCATTAAATTTCGTTTTATTGCATAACTGACAATTATAGAAAATGTTTCCTGCAAAAATTTCGTCTCAATCCAAATTATCCTCAAGAATGTTTTTATTGCTCGAAAATTTTAACCGATGAAGTTTTTTTAAAAGTAAATTAATTATGTTAATAAATTATGTAAAACTGATTGATTAGTATTTATCTGATGAAGAGGCTAGTAGGTATTTGAAAAGCAAAAGCATTTTGAAACGCATGACTGATAAATCAGTGATTAGATGCTTGGACAGTAATTGTGATGGTGAAACTGGAAATCCTATACTGAATTCTGCGTATAGCTGTCCGAAATGTATGCAGACAAATTGCTTGAGTTGCAACGCGATTCATAAAGACAATGAAACCTGTTTACAATGGCAAGCTAATAACCAAGAATTAATTAATGACAGACAGAGAAGAGAAGCCGATGTTAAAGTAAGATATTTGAAATTGGAACAATTTTGCTAAAAAATAATTCTTTAATTTGAATATGTTTAGTATTTATTTATATTTAATTGATTATTTGGGGAGGTGGAGGAGAGATATCATGATATTACAAGCATTCATTGATTAAAAATAGTTAATAAAATACTATCGAGGAAATTTAATTTAATCGATATTTGAAATTTAAATAATTTCCATTAAATCAATATTTCAATTAATTATTCTGGTTGGTAATTGGTGGGCAGCATTAGTGGGGGTGATCTCATTGGTGGGCAGCATTAGTGGGGGTGATCTCATTGGTGGGCAGCATTAGTGGGGGTGATCTCATTGGTGGGCAGCATTAGTGGGGGTGATCTCATTGGTGGGCAGGATTAGTGGTGATCTAATTGGATGGCGTAAATGCATCTATCCATTCTTGACAAATTTGCTAGAAATTGTTGTAAAAAAAATCTACTAGTTGGTGTTTTTTCATTTAACCAGGAACACGTGGTCAGAATGGTCCCGATTTCACAATAATAACCCAACATGTTTGTGTCCTTTTTATCTATAACAAATATAATGTCAGACATTCATCCGTTTTTTAAATATCCTCATTCTCCATTCAATGAGCTCTGGCTAACATATATTTGTATTCGTAACTTTAAAGTCAACTTTTAGGCAAAGATCAACTCACAACAAGGAATGCATTGTGTCAATTGTGGACTGTTTTGTCAAAGAGATGGAGGGTGTTTTGGAATAAAATGTCCTCAGTGCAAAACATATTTATGCATCATCACTCAAAAAGCGAGATACGGACCGCAAGTAAATTATTTTTTTTATTTTTATCTAAATCTGTCAGTTAATATCAATGTAAATTTTAAATATTTCCTGGGTGAAGTTAAAGAATTAATCGGGACAATAATACCCAATGGGCAGTTGGTCTAAAAGCAAACTAACAGGAAAGGAAGAATTAAGTCAATTCTGAAATCAAAGTTACGGTCAAAGAGACAGTGAAAAGTATATAGATATATAAAAAGTCCAGTTTCCTGTTGGGATTCGTATCCCGAATAATTCTCCTCGAAAGTGCATATTGAAAGTCTAGGTGACAATATTGTGACAATCTGATTGAGTTTCAATAAATTATTTTGTGTTGGGTCTTATTTGATTAATTGAGACCCCAACTCAATACTCATCTTTCAATGATGAAATGTATGACCAAGGCCAATTTATGATTATTTTATGTTCAAAAATTTCGATTTGTTGTCAAATTATTTTCTTCGATAATAAGTGGACGTTTAAAACCCAAAAACACAGCGAGCGGGAATCAGTGATTGCAAACAGTATACTACTATATAATTTTAAAATCATTTTTTCATCTTGATAGACCGATCTATCCTTGATTTCAGGGATATCAATGCAGAACCACAACCAAAATTCAATTACTCCATAGAAATTCGTAAATCCTTCACGAAAATTAATAACATTCAGATTATGACTGTGTTGGACTCTTTTATGGTCTGTTTTTTAATAAAACATTTCATTTCGCCATTGTCGACCGAATCTTGACCAAGATTATTTTGTCTTATTTGGAAATGTTGTAGATGCTTGATAACTGATTAATTACCACCAGGATCTAGGTGCTCTTTAACTTAACATCTTTAACATCAAAATGTACTTTTCTACACGTGTTTCCAATGTATGTTCTCAAGGTTTTGCAGAGATTGCAGTTTTGGAGAATTGATTCATAATTGGAGAATTGATAACGATGTGAATATAATAATCTGCCATAATCGGGTCAATTGAGTTAAATAAGATGACTTTAAATTTTTGATCTATTAGCTTGTTATATTTTCTGGGTTTCGAGAAATAAATTTGTTGGGTTATTGAGTTGGTGATAAATTTTAATGTTACTCTGACTCCAAGCGTGTCTTTATACGATTCACAAATAACACTTGACAACAGAAATCTTTATTGATAGTCATAAATAAACTTTCACTTGACACTGACAATAAATTCAACACTCTGCTTGGTGACTATACAATGCTTATTGCTACACTCGGTGAGGAATCGCACTTAACACCGGAATAAAAGATCACAAATTACTGATTGGTTTCTAAACTGGGATTTTGAGCTGGTTGTTTTCTTTGACTTTCTTCCAAACTTTATTCAAATAATCAATAACTTCTTTTCGTTTTATTATTCAACTAATTATTTTCTTCAACTCTTCTCCAATAATTATTTTCCACAATTATTTCCTTTACAATTATTTTGACAATCGTTTGTCCAACAACGCTTCATCCAACGTCTAATTTTCTCCAATAATTTTATCTCTCAAATCGTTTTCAATTTCGCGTCACTTTGTCTCTAATTTTTCTTCTCTCTTTGTTGTAATTTCATGTTCACCAGTTTTCTCTTATATAGTTCGCTTCTCTTGTGGCACTCCAGATAATCAAGTGTTTTTCCACTTTCCTTCTCCTGCTTTCCCGACTGTTCCATTTTTATCTCTGACAGCTGCAAAGTTGTTTTCCCTTTTTTGTTTGACCGCCTTCTCCCATCAATTCTATTATCACTGGCAAGCTGTTGAGATAAGGATATTGTTGTTTTCCTTTTTCCCCGATTTCAAAATTCCTTTTCCTTTTTGTACTAATTAATTAGTACTGACCTTGATTTTTATTTTCCTGTTTGATAACTTTTATTTCCTTTCTCTTTCTCATTTTTAATTTCTTTTCACTTCCGTTTTCTTTTGAGTTTCTATAGATCGTCCCGCTTGTCATGGCGATCTTCCCCCAGGTAATTTTATTTATTTATTTGTAAATTGTTATTTAGGTATCCTCAACAAATTTCATTTGATATTAAAACAGTAATTTAGAAGAGAAGTAGACCTAATTCTGTTTTTACGCGAACTTTTTTTACGAGAATTTGATTTAACGCGATTCAAAAAAATTATTTCGTTCTGTTTTTACGCGATTTAATTTGATTTAACGCGAGTAAAAAAAAATTCATTTTTTAACAAGAAAAAACATGTATGTACATGTTTCATGGTAAAAAAAGGAAATTGTGCGAAATGTTATGTTTGTTTAAAGTGAGCAATACAAAATTAAAAAAAAGAATAAAATATTTTTATAGTTCGTTAATTCTTTATAGTTTACTGCTAATTTGTAGTTTAGGTTTAAAACAATTTCTATTTTAATGTATGTACAATAATCAAAATTCTGAGGTGAGAAAACTAAAATATTTACATTCACATGTACCTTTATTTTTCTAAAACATTTGAATTTTTTAAAGTTATTCGATAATAGGTGTTATAATAGGTGTTTTAGTATAAAATACCAATCCAAATTTGGTATCAATTGCGTTTGAAGATTTTACCAAGAGATTTATACAATTCCTGAATTCAATTAACGGTAATTTATAATTTGAAGTGCATTTATTTATTACCTGCAAATAAATTATTTTTATAGGGACCTCATTACAATTAAAATGAATTTTTTGTGATTTTTTTGTTAAATAATGAATTTTTTTTGTTAAATTAGTATTTTTTTTCGTTTGTCGTTATTTTATTCATAAATATATATTTAAATAAATAAAAAGTGTATATATCACGTAAAAACCATGAATTTGTATACTTTAATCACATTATTTTAGTTGATTTTGGAAATGAAGAACCAATCCTCTACTTTTATATGGACACCATATCTTTTTTTACGCGTATTTTCGGGGAACGTATCTATCGCGTAAAAACAGAATTAGGTGTATTGAATTTAAGAAAATTATGCAATTAGGAATTCTTGTAATTAATTTCTAAAACCGGTGACATTTTTTTAACATATTTTTATTTTTATCTGTAAATTTGTTGATTTCAAGATCTGGAGAATTGCAAGTACCAAAACATTGCTCGTTTTATTTATAGTTCTCTAAATCTTTTGGGTTTCGATATAAATTTTATTGGACATTTAACAGTAAAAATTGTGTATCTTATGCATATTTATTTTAATCTTATATTGAGTTCAATTGTCGCTAGATAATTATTTTATTTTATATATTATTATTGTGATGATTCTATTGTTCATTAGGGTAAAGGTGACACATCTGGTGGTTGCATGTGTGGTTATCCAACAAAATGCCATCCTGCTTGTCAAAGCTGTACGATTTAAGAGCTACGGTTACAATAACATCTTTATTAATTAGTAAATACGCTCTTGGCATATTAATTTCATTGTTAAATTTGGTAAATAATTACTGTGCAATCTGTGGCCCATCCGGGATATTGTCTCATATTTACAATCTAATATAATTTAATTCATGTTTTATTCCTTTTCTTTCTTGGTGTACTGTTTTTAGAATCTTTATGATAAATGAATGTTATAACATTCTCTAAAATATTTAGCTTAGGATAATGTTGCTCCGCTCAACTTTTCCACACTAATTTTTTTATTTTCAACTGCTAGTTTCAAAAATCTCGTGCCAGAATAACGAATGTTTGGACTTAAGAAATATTTCTTATCCTTTTTTCCCTGATCTTACAAAATTTGCAAGTTGTTCAATAATACATAAACCATTTGATAATATTCTTCAATTTCATGAATATTTCACGATATGCTATTAAAATAATCATATTTCAATATATTGATAACAGTTGACAATATTATAAATATAATTATACATGAATTGTATGACCAGTACACATATACACATATATATATATATATATATATATATATATATATATATATATATATATATATATATATATATATATATATATAATATATATATATATATATATATATATATATATATATATATATGGCAGCTTACAGGGATTCTGGTAATAAAACAAGAATTTTTCTTTGTAACAAGATTTTAAAGGAAATTTCTTTTAATTTGTCATTTTGTTATTTTTCTTGAAAGTTAAAAGTATATTACCTCTTGTCAGTAAATTTATTTTATTTATATATTCAGGTCAAAAAATTCCAAGTCAAATAAAATAGGTCTACTTACACAAGTAATTTTTAAACCTATAATCATATTGATCGTTACAATTATTATCATCCCAAATTTAACGCAAACAAACGTAAATTATAATTATTCTATCCGGTAGCATGACATATATCTTTATATGATATTGTAAGGTAAAACACAGTATACCAAATTTACCTATGTTGTATATTGAATTGGAATTGAAAAGTTGCTTGAATTGGTTTTCAAAAAGTTATTGATGATTAGATGAGCTTGTTGATGTAATTGGCTTTGAAAAGTTTCTTTCTTCTCTTGGCATTTTTGAAAATCGTTACTCTTTTTTGGATATTAAAACAAAATTTATTTCTAAAATATGTAATTAACTTATTAATAAATAAATTAAATATTTTGTTTTGCACAGGCAATACATTAGCACCCGCCCAAGTACACGGAGTGTATGCTGTTGTTGCTGCTGGTGCTGTTGATGTTTCTGTTGGTGTGGATGTTGTTGGTGCAGTTGGTAATGGTGCTGAAGATGGTGATTGTATCTCTGTAGTTTATGGCACATCCATCATTCTCTCATTTTTATCAAACGGCGTTCTCAAATTGACTTTACTCTCTCTAATCGTTCATATCCCTATCTATATCCTCTAACCCTATAGACCCAACTGGCGAAACATCTGTCGACCAACAGCGCGTGCGGCCGTCCGTCCACAAACCTTCCCCCCATCTGGAACATCGACACAAATTCATTATAAATTTAATCCAACTGTAATTATCATCAAAATTATAACAGAGTCAAAAAAAAATAAATGAAATACTTATTATTAAAATATTAACGAAAAATAACTTCAATTTAAAATTTTATTAATTCATAAAATGATGTAACATTACACTTAAGAAATTTACATTTCAAATACAAAGAATCAAATTTACCTTCCCATGATGGCATACACCGAGAATTGAGAGCGCCTGACAACGTCTGATGAAAATGTCAATTTTAGATTAAATTTAGTTTGTTTTTGGTGTTTTGAGCGAGAGTTTTTTGACTGAATTTTCAATCAGTATTTATACTAATTTTGATTGTGCATTCATGCATTCTCTTCTCTATTCAATTAGAATGCGAGAAATTTTGAATTACTTTTGCATACATGCAATAGTGTGTTTAATTATTTTTTTAATTTAATTGATTTAATTAATTAATTATTTAAATTTTAATTTTAATAATTTAATTTTATAAATTTTATAATTTAAATAATTTGAGTTATTTTAATTTTTATTAATTTAACCACTTTTATTGTTTAAATTTCATAAGTTATATAATTCTAACCATTTAATTCTATAAACTTTACAAATTACATAATGTTAACTAATTTTATTATTTTGACGATTTAATTTTTATGTATTTTAAATAATTTTCAAATAATTCTATTTTACATTTTATTAGTTTTCTTTCGAAATTTTTAAGTTTTCAATTTTTTTTTAAATTTATTTATCTCTTTATTCTATTATACGGGGTTTATTGATTCTTAATGTGTTATGTAATTTATTTTATATTAAACCTTGATCATAAGGGTTTAACTTTTCAACTTTGCGGTTTTTGTGTTAGGTATTTTTGATCGATTAAAACGAACTCTCAGTTCTCGGTTTCAGCCCAACATTTTATAATCCTTAAAACCTTCTGAGTATGGCAATACTAACACAAATTTAGGCTCATCATCCTTGCTCACACTATTTAATTTAATTAACTCATCAGACTCACACAAAAGAAATATGGTGAAGGAGTTGATTTACTTTGGTGATCTTTTTGTCATGATCTGTTTTACTCAAATTGGCTATTTTATTTTTATTTCTTACTTTTTTGAATTTGCTATTTTTTGACAATTTTTATCTCTTTCTTTTCTCGATAGGTTTTACTATCCCCTTTCACTCGCATATTGGGCACCATCTTTTTATTATGGCTTGTTTGTTTCTTTTTTGGCGATATGTATAGTCTGTTTTAATCAATATGTGCCTTCGGCAGCTGCTTACTACCATAATTTTATTAGTTTGTCTTTTGTCAGTATAACTGGCTGCTTACAATTTATGCTTTATGGCTTAGGTCCTGACTTACTTTTTCTAATCTTCTATATTATTCTTTAAATTCTCTTGCATATTATTGTTTGTTTGCTCAGCCCAACACAACTGTTAAATGGCACAGAAAATTTATAATTATTTGAGATTTGATAACTTGAAAGTTAGTCACATATTTTTACATCTAACTTTGTTTAATGCATTTAATGAACGTATGAAACAATATAATGATAATAATAAAAACCATTACATCCATCTCCCAAAATAACAATAGTTTTGAGAATAATTAAATAGTGAATAATATTATATATAAAATAACCAGGGGAAAACGGATAAAGGGATTGGGATAGCATCCTGAAACTTGAAAAGAGGAAAAATTGAGAAGGGAGAAGTAAATAAAAGAAATCAGACAACAAAGTAGGAGAAAGGTCATTGTTAATTAATACCGTTTATACTCGTGTAAAAGTCGAGAAATTTACGTCAAATTTTCAAGTCAAAATAAAAACTTCGACTTATACGCGGGTCAAAAAACGTACAAATTAATTTTTAATGAAATCATTAAACATTTTTTTTATTTTTGTTACTTCGACTTATATGCGGGTTTCAAATATAGGACTTAAAAACCTCTTAAAATTTACTCGACTTATACGCAAGTATATACGGTAAGTCAAAATGGTAAAAGAAATTGCAAATATGACAAGAGAATAATTCATATATTGACATCCTGTCAGATATATCAGGAGTGCAGGACAAGACGAAAAAACAAAAAAGGCAAAGCATGACATATCTTGATAGCTGTCAGTGATAAAACAGAAGATGTACAAATTATGAAGAGGTAGGTATGAGAATAATGAATTATCACAAGTGTCGGCCTATAAAGACAAAAGTCTTCTTAATTGAATCACAAGTTAGTGGTCTTGGAAAAAATTAAAAAGATAAGCGAGAAAATAATTTGGAATTAAGTAGTAGAGGAAATTAGAAAAATTGGAAAATAGAAGTGAGAAAATAAAAATTGAAAAGAAGCGAAAATATTGGAACTAAACGGTGCTATAAAATTGAGTTCAATAAAAAAGGTTTATAGTTTACTGAATAAATTCCAAACAAAGCAAAGGAAAATTCAAGTCAATTGACCAAATTATTGAGTAAGATCAGCGGCTTGTGATTATAAAGAATTTGAAAATTATACTCGTAAAGCTAATCCTCATGTGGTGTCGTAATAAGCTCTGTATAACCTATTGGAGTGTTGAATTGATCGTGTTGTTATAATTCGTGTAACTAATTGTGATAATCAATAAGGGTTTTTCTTGTTCGAGAATTGTTATTTTGTAGATCAGATGAAACACGCTTTGGAGTCAGAAATTTTATTGGTGACTTTAAAATATTACCATCAACCAATAACCCAATAATAGTGAAACCTTATCATATAATTATTATTTGACATCATAAAAAACAATGAGACAATCAAAATAACCTAAAACTTAATAAAATAATTCAATCTGAACTTTTCCCTTTTCTATTAACTTTTTTCGGTTTATCAAAGACATCTTTCTCGAGATATCTCACATAAACTAGAACGTATTAACTTAATTGAACTAAATAATTTGACGAGAAAAACAAATTACGAAATGGGTAAAAAGGCGAGTGGCAAGTAAACAGAATTGCTAGTAGGTTAAAGAAACGTAAAGGAATGATCTAGTGAGGAAGCAAAGAAAAATTGAACTCATTGATAACTATATAGTTTCGAATCGAGCGTAATAGAAAAAGACATCCCATCGAAAAAGAATCCCTGTACCAAGTATATTTAATATTGATAGTTAATTACCATCAATCAATAATTAATTAAATATCATAGTCGATATATAAATATAAAGAATCATTAAACAATTATGAAATTAAAATTAATATATATATTGCAAATATATTTAATATTGATAATTAACCCTTTATATATGAAATGCGGATAAATCCTGATACTATTGAATAGACCCTTGTTTCTATTTTCAACAACCCTTTGGTGACGAAATTTTTTTAATATATACTGAATGGTTTATGTTCAATTGATTGCCCCATGTGATTGGAATTTTTACATAACAATTAACTTTTTTATGGATAATTGATACATTTCCTGACTTATTGTATGAAATTCAATTCCGTACTTGAAGAGTTAATTATGATCAATCAATAACTAATTAAATATTATTGAGTCGATGTAGAAATATAAAGAATCATTAAACAATTATGAAATTAAAATAATCTATATATAGCAAATATATTTAATATTGATAATTAACTTCCCTCAATCAATAACTAATTAAATATTATTGAGTCGATGTAGAAATATAAAGAATCATTAAAATATTTATAAAAATGCATTTAATTAATCTAATAAAAGTACGAATTGATATAATGATAATAATGGAGCGCATTATGTTAATCTCCCAAAATTACAATAGTGAAAATATAATTATTATCTGACATCAAAGAAAACAATGAAACAAGCAAAATATATTAAATAAAATCATTCAATCTGAGCTTTTCCTTTTCCTTTTTCTACAAACTTTTTTCGGTTTATCAATGACATATTTCTCGAGAAATCTCACATAAACTAGAACACTCTTTTTCGTGAACCCGGTTTTGTACGTGAGAATTCTTAGCAAATCGTCCTCGATATTCGTGGTGTTGTCAACGAAGTTTTTATGGAAAACATTATCATTAAAATCCGGTTCACCGTAACTGATTTGATCATAGTAAAGATTATTTTCGGCGATCAAATTCGTCAACTCTTCAATAACCAAATTTGGATTCTCTTGATCCTGACTGAGTAAATTTTCTGGCCTCTTGTAACAATCTAAATATTTCTTTGGATTAATCAGAAATTTTGCATTGCATTCTCTGTAATTTCTTTTGACAACTTTTTTTTTGTATAGGCCCTTAACGCTGTGGAATATCTCAAGAAATGGCCGCTCCAAATTGTCAATAGTTTCCTGGTTAGTGGATTTATCATTCAGTTTCATAAATCGGCCGTGACTGTTAAAGGTATCATTCGGTTCAAGGCCTATAGCAGTATATCCTTCATAGTTAGGCTCAATTTCATCTATTTCTATTTCACAAAACTCAAAAGGATCTGTCACTTGTTGTATGTCTTCCCAGGTTTCGCAATTGCCAATGCTCGGAGCTTTATACATGTCATGATACCAATCCATCCAATTGAATAATGAGCCCGGTTCAATTACTCCTAATGTTTCAAGTTTCTTCACAAGGTTACAAACTTTCACCTCGAAATCACCGTTGATTCTCCAAAGATATTTTAAAGCCATAAATATGTGAGCTATACAGAACGGTTCAGGAAGAAGCGTATAGGGAAATTTCCTTTGAATACCTCTGTATTTTGTTTTAATGAGAATAGAATCTTTCATTGAACTAATATTCTTATTATTAATGTCTAGAGTTTTTATCCTAATGTGGTTGACAATATTATACACATCCTCTGGCAAATTCAAATCTCTCATAAATCTTAGAATTAAATGTTCAAGATCAACCCTATTACAGTAAAAATAATAAATAATATTTTATATTTTGGAAAAAAAGAAATTAAATGGGGAAAAATCAGTAAATCAAGCAAATATTCTTGATATTTCACTGGATAATTCAAAGTGGCAACAACTAGAAACAAACAGAGCAATTTAAATTAGTTTCACATATTTGCAAGTGCAAATAACCCCTTAATGACCTTTTATGGATCGCATAGGTAATGTTATAAAATTTACATTTCTAATCCGTAAATCAATAACTAATTAAATAAATCGATATTGGAAAATATAAAGAATCATTAAAGCATTATGAAATGAAAATAATATATATGTAAGCATATTAATATAGCAAATATATTCAATATTAATAATTAATTTCCCTCAATCAATAATTAATTAAATATTAATAGGTCGATATAGGAAAATATAAAGAATCATTAAAGCATTATGAAATTAAAATAACATATATGTAAGCATAGGAAAATATCTAAATGTAACAAGTGAGTCTAAATCTTATCTTTGGCACTTAATCTTTCTAGTTTCATTTATCATCAATAATTAGTTTAACATTAGAATCCTATTGCCACCTTAAACCCTGATAATTTCTCCATCTAACCACTAATGATATGAAATAGAAAACTTACTCTAACAAATAGGCCAAGTTCAAATCCCTGTAAATCTTATTGAATGACAGTATTAAAAAATCCCAACTGGGAGCTTGATCTCTGACAACATATTGAATATAGCATTTATCGTTGAGGCAGAATTTATCAATGGGAATAAACTTCGTAATTCTGATATAGGGAATAACTCTCTTTTTCACCAGCCTCAAAATATCCATCAAACAGCAGCACTCATCTCTTTTGACATTGTTATAATAAAGTGTGAGGAACAGAAGAGCGATATTGGTCTCCATATATCGAGTTGCATGGGTATAATAGGAACCGGTATACATTACTTCATGGTCTTTCTTCTTCCTCCTGATTTATTATTAGTTTTATTATTAGCAGATTCAGGAGTAGAAATATAATTTACAATGCTCGAACGATTTGAATATCTTTCTCATCGATATGATCAATTTGACAATAATCATTGTCCTCTTCGTCAGATAAGGCGCTTTCTTCATCTTCGTCCGAGGAGCCGCAAATTCCATTCAACATCTGCTCTGCTTTCATTCCAATCATTTCCTCCTCATCAAATTCTTCAATTTTCTCTTCATTGAATTCCCCTATTTCACTATTCTTCTCCTCCTTTTCTTTCTCCTCTTTTTCTCTTTTTTCCTTTTCCCTTTTGTCCTTTTTCTCCCTTTCTTTCTTTTTCATGGAAACCATTCTCTCGACTCGAACCTTTGCTTCATTCTTATCTAATTTGTCATACTCAACGCCACAGTCACTATCCGACCCGATTTTAGCTCGTTTATACCTGAAAAGGCGCTTTAAATGGAAATATTCTTTGGAAATCATTTAGTTCACTTTCTAAATTCGCGAGATGCTTTCGAAAGCTCATTTACTCCGGATTTCGGGTCGTATTCTACCCCCCACCCAATTGGATATTTCTGCAATCTAATATTATCTAGCGACTCTTTAGTTATATCGAATTTTTTCCCGGTAGCCGTTGAATATCTATCCCAGAGGGATTCAGATACCCGCTTGAACCGCTCCCAGCCGTCCACATACGGCTTCATCGACTCGACTTGCTTTTCGAAAATCCACTGAATTTAAATCAATAAAATTAAAAAATAAGAAAAAATCTAAATTAATTAAATTATTAAAATTATAAATTAATAAAAATAAAAATTAATTATAATTAAAAATTATTAAAATTATAAATAGAAATAATTAAAAATTAATATAATAAAAAATTATAAATTAATAAAAATAATAAACATTATTAATTATAATAAAAAATTATTAAAATTATAAAAATATTCTATTAAATAAATTTTAAAAAATTATAAATATTTATAAATATAAATTTTTAATAAAATAATAAAATAATTCTATTAAACAAATTAATTATAATTAAAAATGAAAAATAAAATTTTAAAATAATTATATTAAATAAATAAATATATAATTAATATAAATAAATTTTACAAAATTATTAATTAACTATAAAATTATTAAAATTTAATAATAAAATAAAAAATTATAAATTAATAAAAATAATTCAAATAGAAAATGTAAATAAATTAATAAAATTTATAAACAATTATATATAAGAATGTCTGATAAAATAATATTAATCAAAGGCTTTATTTTAGCAATTTATCAATAAATTTTCCCGAAAATTATTAAATAAACTTTACACTTTGAAAAATTAATAATTAAAGTAAAAACACACTTTAAAAAGTTCATGTAGATCAAATGGTGAAGAATCTTTATGTTTCATTTGATCTCTTTCTTTCGCAGTTAACTTAGGATTTTTCTTCAATTTCACTTTGGCAAGTCTTTGAAAATTTACATTGGGATCACCAAGATAAGAAGTCTGAATAAATAATAAAATGTTTATTGAAAAATGGTAATTCTAATTTACAATTCCAACACCGGTAATTTCTTGCATAGCATTACAGGTATTACAAACATTTCTACAGTGTTCATCATCATACCTAAAATCTTGGGAATAACACACTGTGCAGGAAATTCCTTCCATTCAGTAATAAAAATTATATAATATTATAATATCGAATATTAAAACAAATTTTTATTAATTATTTATGTATCAAAATAACCTCAAAATGTAAAAATAACTCATATTGTAAAGAAATATTTAAAATATTGCATTTTGATATTAAATTAAAATTTTCAATTGTTTTTATATTTCAATAATATAAAATTTTTATCAATAAATTTGTAGTAAGAAAATTAAATTAAATATTATTTATAATGTTTTGTGATATTTGAATATATATAAAAATGCAAAAACTTCGACCTGGATCTGACGAAGTTGTCAAAGCGATGGATTATTTTTTTTATTATTTTATCTATCAGCAGTGAAAGCGTCATAGTGTATAATTTGAATTCTATATTTAATTTCAATGGAAAAGATAATTGTAATTTTTGAAAGCTATTTGAGGGTTACGAACATAGTGAAACTTTCCATGTTCGTAGTAATTATCTTTTCTATACTATTACCTAAACCCACACCTCGCTAATTTTCTCTTTAACAACCTTGCACGAAAGCGATGGTTGTAATGCAGATTAGCAAGTGATCGTCAACAAAAAGAGAGTTCAATAATTGGACTCTGATTATAGGAACTGTTGATGCCCTAATATACCTTGGTATTCATAGACGTATATTAAAAAGCAAAGCGCACTTTTTCTTTGTGGTTCTTATTTAGGATTTTATTTTCTCGACTGTGCCTTTCACTTATTCGGTTACTTCTATAAAATCAAAACATTTTAATAAAAGTATTATTATCAATTAGCCAAACTTTATTTAATTATTATTGTGATCACATAAACTATCAAAAGTTTGTTTAACTACTATTGTGATAACTTAATAAAATATCATTCAGTAGATAAGGATTCTACACCATATTTCCAACAGTAAACGCAAGAAGTGTCAAGTAAGTTGCTACTCAGAAAACGGAGCACTTATTTTCCTTACAGCCACAAACTTTTGTCAAATTTCTAATATTGACTATCAAAGGATGCCAGTAGTCTAATAAATTTTAGATACTGTTTTAAGGAGAATTAGCTATGTCATTTATTTCATTCTAAATGACAAATAATATATCCTGAATTTTGGATATTATTAGTATTATTTTGTAATTAGTTACTGAAAATTTAGTCAATTAGTAACATATTTAAATATTAAATTATTTAACACTCAGTAAAAATATAGGATTTGATTGTGAGTCAATGAAAATCAAAAAAATTGCTGTACAATATTAATTTCTATTATTTTGTTTTCACTTTCTCTTATTAATAATTACTTTATTCTGAGAATTTCAAGTGGTTAAAGTAGTTTAAAGAGTCTTTAGAATTAAATATTTGGATAACATTTTATTAAGACATATTTCCTATTTCACAACCAGCTAATCAATTAACCGTGTTATGCCAAATTTTGCTTGCAATAAACTAAAATGTAAATGCTTTAAAATTTCTGTTCTATTCCATGCTTTTTAATTATTTGTCATAATTAATTAATTAAATAAAAATATTTTGTTATTTATTTTTCATTATTTAATTTTTAATTAAAATTAAATTTATTATAAAAATTCAAAATATTAATTGATTTAACTGACAAAACCTTTTTTAATAACACTGAGAGAAGTATTTTGGTTTCAGCTAATTTTAAAATTTTTCACAAATTTTATTCCTTTTATAGATTTTTAATTATTCCTATATTTTAGAGTACATCATCATTAGTAAGGTGGGAGTTGAACAAAAATGACATGCTACATAAGTTGATAGAAAAGAAATGTATTGATGAAATTAGATCAATGTCCTTGGAATGAAATGAGAAAAGTAATTAATTTTTATTAATTTCTAATAATTGAACATTGATGAATTTGTCTAATCTGATATTCAATATTTAAATTAAACATTTTTTTCGTTTCATTTATATAATTTATAATTTAAACATTTATAACAATAAAATGATAATTTAAGCCTTTTGCTGCAAATAATGTATTTAATGAAAGAATTTTCGACTATACGATAGATTGACAAGGACTATCGTATAGTCGAAAATTCTTTCATTAAATACATTATTTGCACCAAAAGGCTTAAATTATCATTTTATTGTTTTAAATAATAAATGCTGATACCAAGCAATCATCATTTTATACTTAAACATTTATAATAATACTAATAACCCTTGGAGTATTTTAATAGGAATTTTAGCATTCAAATAAAAATTTAAGTTTTCGCTTTAAATTTCATTTTGACTCAATATTAATTCAATTTGCCAATTATTTCGATTATAATTATTTAATATCTTAATTATTTAATTAATTATTAATATTGGTTAAAAATTATTTTATTTTAAATTATATTATTTAAAAATTTGAAGTCAAATTTTTGTAGAAGAATAATTTTTATAATTTTGGATTTTATTACATTTTAATTCATAATAATTGTGCGTGTGTGCTTATAAACCGTAAAAACCCAAATGCCTCAAAAGTTACTATATAAAAATGTTTTAGAATGGATATTAAAAACATTCAAATATTTTTGTAATCTAATATTAAATTGCAAGGCTCATTCGATTAAATTTCATTTTGGTCCGAAATTAAATCTTATATATAATTGTGAATGTATGTATGTTTGTTTGTTACAATTTCTAAATAAGAAAATTTTTAAATTGAATCCAATATAAAAATCCTTATAAATCATTATAATTACAAAAATTCACTTTTCCCCATTTAAATTCTTAGGTTAAGTCTGTTCAATTCAGATCAGCACAGTGCCGGTTCTAGGAGTTTTCTGTGTGTATGCGAGATGCAAATTTGCCGCCGCAAAAATAAAAAATGTTGTAATTTTTAAATTGAAGAAAAGTAGAAAAACATTGAATATCTGAACTTAATACATATATTTGTATTTTAATACAAAAAATTAAACAAAATTAAGTTTATAAAAATAACAAACAAATAATAATTAAAAGTGAATTTTTCTCGCTTTTAATTCTCCTAAATCCTTAACCAAGTCTTCCATGTTTAATTGATCAGTAATTTCTTTTTCGTTGGAAATCGTGGCTAGACCAACTAAACGATCTTGACACATATGTGATCTCAGATAAGATTTTATTATTTTCAGATTTGAAAAACTTCTTTCAGCACTAGCAACTGTGACTGATAACGTTAGCAGTATTCGAAGTGCTACCGACAGGTTAGGGACTCTACTTCAACAATTTTAGACGTGCAAATATATTATAGAGCTTGTTAAAGCATTAAATTGGCGCATAAGTAAATTTCGTAATCGTCTACCTTTTTCGCCAGTAATGACATATCAGTATATCTCATAATAACTTTAACTGTTTTATTTTCAGATGTGAAGACCCATAGCGCATCCCAGTATCAAGGACGAAATTCGTCAATAGAAATAACCACAATTCCAAATGATAAAATGATGTATCGCGGCATAGAAAAACAGATAGCAGCCCAGATGAAAAAAGGCGTACTGTTTGGTTCTACGGTAACTGCACAAACATTATAAATGCATTCAAGTTCGCCGGCGCTCCAAAGAAACAAATGGGCATTATTGTCATCAATAATCGCCAGAATACTAAACTATCTGCTGTCTTGGCAGAATTCAGTCGGTCAACAGTCACAACTCACCTATGGATTCATTCAGTCAATAAGCCATTCACAATCTTTATACTCGGAAATACAGGACTTATCCTCTTACAACCGAAATCAACACTGGAAAACGTCACCGTCCAGTGTCAGCACAAAAACACAATTTTATTACTGGAAATTCTGCAACCGGCTAAGGCCTACCATTTGAAGTGGGCAAACGAACCAATATGTATCTTCAACGTCAATGAAAACGATGACAGATCATTCAAGTCATTCGTCCGGAAGAACCTGCACCCAAATCAGGAAAACAACTTAACCGTCTCTGTAGCCGCGCAAAACGCTACACTTTATACGCTTTATGATGTAAGAGAAGCGATACGGAAAGCTGACAGATGACAGATAAAGACAGATCAAGATTAGAGATTGTGATCGAGAAATCTTGTCTCGAGAATTGTTATTTTCGAAATTCTGATTTCTCGAGAAAAAATTTATTATTTCTTGAGAATGTTTTTAAAATTCACAAAAACTAAATACACAACAAAAACATTAAAAAAATGTAAGTTATATAGAGCAATCTGGTTGCTGGAAGCGAAATAGTGGTTTTAATAACAATTTATATTTTATATACATATTTTAGTTTTAAATTCGGAAAAATAATATAAAAAATACATAAAGGTACATAAAGGTACAGGCTGCATAATTTGTAATATAATATATTATTTTTAATAAGCATATATATCATTATATAGGACAAATTTTGTTCGACTTATTCTGTGAAATTATAAAACAGTGTTTGAATTTGAAGTTCTGGTTCATTGAAGTAAAAAAAATTTATAGAATAAATTAAATATATTATAATTTTAGCCTCACAATGAGTGAATATAATAATGAAGATATTTGGAAATTATTCAAGAGTTTCTGATCATGCGACTTGCACCTTTTGCACAATAATTCTTGGTTTACATTATTACTGTAATAAATGTTAATTATATGAAAAGAAAAATTAAAGAAGTTGATAGAGAAAGAGACTACTGCCAAAAAGTTTAAAATAATTGATAGTTTTTTGCCAGTAAACAAACGTTTATGTATGAAAGTCGGAGAAATTCTATCAAGACTCGCTGCCAAGGATTGAATTTCAAATTTTGCAATATATGAGTGAGTTCATTCGAAATAGCATTATTAAAGAGCGTTGTCGTTACCAAAACAGCCCACTGACACAATGAATCTAATATTACAATATTTTGACATAAAAAAACAAAATTATACAAAAGATTGGCGAAATGAAAATTGAAAAGAAAAAATTCTCCCAATCAATTGACGGGTAGACCAGTTTTAGAAATAGGCGACATATAGATATCCATTTATATTATGCTGATGGCCAATCAGACAATTTGGGTCTAGTTCGCATTGACGGTTCTTGCACGGCCGAAAAAGCAATCAATTTAGTTGATGAAAACTTAAGTCTTGGATTAATTTTTGAAACTGGCATGTTACAACATGTGATGGAGCCAGTGTGATGGTTAAATTTGGAATACTATCTCCTGCATACCAACAACTATGTTATAACGATGCCATTCATATAGCCGTTACAAAAATTTTCTAAATAAATATAACACCAAATCAATATTGTAACGTAACTTGTATGAAAATTCAGTAGCAGAATTTGGTGAATGTGATGACGACAATCAGAATGATGACGATCAATTAAATCACATTACTTTGAAATTTGAAATTATAAAATAAATTAGAAGAATTGTTAAGCTTTTCGAAAATTCCCCAGTACGTAATACTATTTTACAAAATTATGTAAAAACTATTGAAGAAAATGAGTTACAACTTTTATTAGATTGTAAAACGCGTTGGAATACAATAGAAATAATGGTTGAAAGATTTTTAAGAATAAAAAGTGCTGTGATTAAAGCATTATATGATCTCAATTTATACCACTTATGGAACTCAGAATATGATGATCCAAAAGCATTAAACATATTGAAAGATTTGAAACCAGTTACAATTGAAGTTGAGGCACTTAGCCGACACGATACAAACCTTTTAACAGCTGAAGGTATTTTAAAATTTTTATTTAATACTCTTACTACAAATAATTGTGCTGACATAAGTACACTACCTTTAGAAGAAATTAAACTACAAATTGCAAAGAGAAGAGATCTAGTTTTAGTATCCTTGATAAGGTATCTACAAGATCCAAATAGTTTACAATTAGAAGAAACAGATGAATTATTTATAACAGTTCGAAAAATGATATAGTTAAACGAGCTAAAATCTTAATGAAAAGGATGTTCAGAAATAACAATGATATTGAAAATATTTATCCACAAACTGAAATTAATGAATGTGATAATAATGATGACGAACCTGAAATTGTTAATGAACAAACTAATAGTTTAAATCTTAAGAGGAAGTTAGAAGATTCTATCCATCAAATACTTAAACCTACTCAAATCATAATTGATGATGACTTCCGCACTTTATTGAAAGAAATAAATATATATGAAGCAACTAGAAACCTTACAAAAAATTTACTGCAGCTGAAAAATGCTTTAGGCACGATTAGAGCAACATCAACAAAAACTGAAAGAAATTTTTCGATATCTAGTAATTTCACATCAAAAAAGAGAGGAAGATTATCTGACAAGCCATTGAATTGTTTATGTTTCTTGAAAAATTATTTCTCAAAATATGAATAAATTTTTTAATAATTTGTCTTAATTAAATTATTATAAAATTAATTAGCAATATTTAGAAATAATAAGAAATATTAATATTTTTTTTATGTTATATAATATCCAAAAGTTACACAATGTATTATTTTTGTTATATTTTTTAACACAATAAAGTGTTTTTAGGTTGTTTTAAAAATTATAAAAAAAATAAAACGGAAAGTTCTGTATTTTATTTCTTGAAAATTTTCGAGAAAATATTAACAAATTTCTCGTATCTCCAGAATATAAAAAGTACAAGAAATCACAATCACTGATCAAGATGACGACGGGTATCACATTAAAGGTCTTTTGATATCGAAGTAACCTTTGATGAATTTACGATTAAATTTCGTGATGGAAAACGACGATTAGCCGTTTAAACACCAATTTCAATAAAATTAAATAAAGAACCTCGTTTTTTGACACAAATTTTTTTTTAATATAATTTGTCCACCTCTTTAAAAATCTTGCCTACGCCCTGGTGTGTCGCATGTTTTCTTCATACTCCTTAATTTTGGGGACGAAAATCTTGTTAATAAAAATATTATTATTTTAGGTAAATATTATGATGAACAAATATTACTCGGTAAGGAGAGATAAACATTTGATCAGTAACAGATTGGAAAATATTGAATTTCGTGAGCAAGTTCATATTCAACAGCAGGTAGGTCAATAAGATAGGAAAATATTTAAACCGAGAAATTTTGTGGAAATCATTATTATTTTTTGCTTGCTCGAACTAGGGGTGAAATTTTATTAAAGATAAATTGCTGCTTAGAAGATTAGTTTTAAAAAGGTAATTAGCGTAAAAAGCGTGATTTTGCCATTATAGATTAAATTGCACAAAGACGCTTTTTTATTTTCCAAACCAGAAATTAGTTATCGATTTTCATCGATTAAAGCTAATTGTAACAGTTTCGAGTAAGGATTGGGATCAAATCAAATTAAACTGCATTGTTAACGTTGAATAATTAAATATTAGAGGGTAGGTATTTGGGATAGTAATCCATCGCGTTAAACTTCGAGTTACAAGGATTTTAAAACAGTTATCAATTGAACTTTCATTCCCTCCAATAAATATTTAAATAAATGCAACTTTTGTGTGATTTACATTTTTGATTTTAGAAATATCAATTATGTTTCATCGTTCCGACATAAGTTCTGTCATAATATTATGTACATGCTTAAGCGAATGTGCTCTTGTTTGTATCAGTATTTTCCACCAATATAAATAGTCATATAATTCAAGAATAAAATATTACATATTGTTAATTGTAATGAACACATGGAATCGGTTACATGATTATATATTTAACTAGCATCACAGTCTAGCTGTCATACATAATAGGGTATTCACTGTAAAAGGACTATAAAATTTTGTTGCAATGTTTATTTAAAAAATATCTAAAGTGAAAAAAATTGTGAATTATGATATTTAGAACATCAATTTTAGAAATAAAAACATGCGCTGCCGCTTAAATTAGTTTTTATAAAAGGAGAAGCAAACAAGCGTACATAATAAGATCTTTATAACCGGATGGTGTTTATTGCATTTGTTTATATAGTGACTTGATTTACAACTTTTAAAAACCCGGTATATTTATGATGAGCTACAAGTGCAAATTATATTTTGTGTTAAAAATTTAAGTTATTAGATAAAAAAAATTAAATATTTAGTATAATATTAATATGCAACAAAAATACTTTTTTTATAATAATAATAATAAAAAATAATTCTCTGTCAAGATTTAAAATTTCCTTTGTTAAAAATACTAATTCATGTAGTCCATACCAAAGCAAAGTATATTTATAACTGAATTTTATAATTTAGTTGATTTTGAGATTTAAAATATTTAGTAAGAATTTGAAAAATAGATTATTTAAAAGTTTTCCCAATATTTTGCTAATATTAAAATAAATGATTTATTAAGTTAGAAATTATAGGCAGTATACGTTAAAACTATTGCAAATATTTTTTCATTTATTTATTTAAAGTCTCATGTGAGCAGGTCCAGATAGAAAGTCCAATTGGCCCGGGTCCCGGAATTGCAAATCATATTTATTTTAAATAAATATATAATCATGTAATTCCATATAGAAATCAAAATATCGAGAGAAAAAGAAAACAATGGTCTTATAATATTTTATAATTTCCGCTCGCTTCACTTTAGTGGAATATTTACTTAACAAAAACATTTATTTTCCAATTTACATATATAAATTTTTTTTCGCTTAGGTCAAATACAATTAAAAAATATAAAAAAACAAATGAAGTTCACGTGGTTATTCTGGGTAACACAAAATTGGGGATTTTCTTAATTTTTAATACCGAAATAATATTAGAAAGCTATAAGAAATGTACATGTTCAAACCAAATTTAAGGACATTGGAATTTATTATAAATTATCTAATGTTATTTAGTCAAGACCACATAGAAGCTATCTCAGAGCCAGTGTATGTGTATTATTATAATTTTAAGCGAATTTCTCGTATCTCAAAATTTTAAAAATTGCCATAATGAGAATTCTCATTTCTCGAGAATATAAAAAGTACGAGAAATCACAATCACTGATCAAGATGACGACGGGTATCACATTAAAGGTCTTTTGATATCGAAGTAACCTTTGATGAATTTACGATTAAGTTTCGTGATGGACAACGACGATTAGCCGTTTAAACACCAATTTCAATAAAATTAAATAAAGAACCTCGTTTTTTGACACAAATTTTTTTTTAATATAATTTGTCCACCTCTTTAAAAATCTTGCCTACGCCCTGGTGTGTCGCATGTTTTCTTCATACTCCTTAATTTTGGGGACGAAAATCTTGTTAATAAAAATATTATTATTTTAGGTAAATATTATGATGAACAAATATTACTCGGTAAGGAGAGATAAACATTTGATCAGTAACAGATTGGAAAATATTGAATTTCGTGAGCAAGTTCATATTCAACAGCAGGTAGGTCAATAAGATAGGAAAATATTTAAACCGAGAAATTTTGTGGAAATCATTATTATTTTTTGCTTGCTCGAACTAGGGGTGAAATTTTATTAAAGATAAATTGCTGCTTAGAAGATTAGTTTTAAAAAGGTAATTAGCGTAAAAAGCGTGATTTTGCCATTATAGATTAAATTGCACAAAGACGCTTTTTTATTTTCCAAACCAGAAATTAGTTATCGATTTTCATCGATTAAAGCTAATTGTAACAGTTTCGAGTAAGGATTGGGATCAAATCAAATTAAACTGCATTGTTAACGTTGAATAATTAAATATTAGAGGGTAGGTATTTGGGATAGTAATCGATCGCGTTAAACTTCGAGTTACAAGGATTTTAAAACAGTTATCAATTGAACTTTCATTCCCTCCAATAAATATTTAAATAAATGCAACTTTTGTGTGATTTACATTTTTGATTTTAGAAATATCAATTATGTTTCATCGTTCCGACATCAGTTCTGTCATAATATTATGTACATGCTTAAGCGAATGTGCTCTTGTTTGTATCAGTATTTTCCACCAATATAAATAGTCATATAATTCAAGAATAAAATATTACATATTGTTAATTGTAATGAACACATGGAATCGGTTACATGATTATATATTTAACTAGCATCACAGTCTAGCTGTCATACATAATAGGGTATTCACTGTAAAAGGACTATACAATTTTGTTGCAATGTTTATTTAAAAAATATCTAAAGTGAAAAAAATTGTGAATTATGATATTTAGAACATCAATTTTAGAAATAAAAACATGCGCTGCCGCTTAAATTAGTTTTTATAAAAGGAGAAGCAAACAAGCGTACATAATAAGATCTTTATAACCGGATGGTGTTTATTGCATTTGTTTATATAGTGACTTGATTTACAACTTTTAAAAACCCGGTATATTTATGATGAGCTACAAGTGCAAATTATATTTTGTGTTAAAAATTTAAGTTATTAGATAAAAAAAATTAAATATTTAGTATAATATTAATATGCAACAAAAATACTTTTTTTATAATAATAATAATAAAAAATAATTCTCTGTCAAGATTTAAAATTTCCTTTGTTAAAAATACTAATTCATGTAGTCCATACCAAAGCAAAGTATATTTATAACTGAATTTTATAATTTAGTTGATTTTGAGATTTAAAATATTTAGTAAGAATTTGAAAAATAGATTATTTAAAAGTTTTCCCAATATTTTGCTAATATTAAAATAAATGATTTATTAAGTTAGAAATTATAGGCAGTATACGTTAAAACTATTGCAAATATTTTTTCATTTATTTATTTAAAGTCTCATGTGAGCAGGTCCAGATAGAAAGTCCAATTGGCCCGGGTCCCGGAATTGCAAATCATATTTATTTTAAATAAATATATAATCATGTAATTCCATATAGAAATCAAAATATCGAGAGAAAAGAAAACAATGGTCTTATAATATTTTATAATTTCCGCTCGCTTCACTTTAGTGGAATATTTACTTAACAAAAACATTTATTTTCCAATTTACATATATAAATTTTTTTTCGCTTAGGTCAAATACAATTAAAAAATATAAAAAAACAAATGAAGTTCACGTGGTTATTCTGGGTAACACAAAATTGGGGATTTTCTTAATTTTTAATACCGAAATAATATTAGAAAGCTATAAGAAATGTACATGTTCAAACCAAATTTAAGGACATTGGAATTTATTATAAATTATCTAATGTTATTTAGTCAAGACCACATAGAAGCTATCTCAGAGCCAGTGTATGTGTATTATTATAATTTTAAGCGAATTTCTCGTATCTCAAAATTTTAAAAATTGCCATAATGAGAATTCTCATTTCTCGAGAATATAAAAAGTACGAGAAATCACAATCACTGATCAAGATGACGACGGGTATCACATTAAAGGTCTTTTGATATCGAAGTAACCTTTGATGAATTTACGATTAAGTTTCGTGATGGACAACGACGATTAGCCGTTTAAACACCAATTTCAATAAGATTAAATAAAGAACCTCGTTTTTTGACACAAATTTTTTTTAATATAATTTGTCCACCTCTTTAAAAATCCTGCCTACGTCCTGGTGTGTCGCATGTTTTCTTCATACTCCTTAATTTTGGGGACGAAAATCTTGTTAATAAAAATATTATTATTTTAGGTAAATATTATGATGAACAAATATTACTCGGTAAGGAGAGATAAACATTTGATCAGTAACAGATTGGAAAATATTGAATTTCGTGAGCAAGTTTATATTCAACAGCAGGTAGGTCAATAATGAGAATTCTCATTTCTCGAGAATATAAAAAGTACGAGAAATCACAATCACTGATCAAGATGAAAACGGGTCGCACATTAAAGGTCTTTTGATTCCTTCAAAATGGCCCAATTTATTAAAGCACGGTTTAGTAATCATTGGCTAGCTGAATTTGACTGACTTATATACTCGATCACTGGAAACGGAGTTTCTGTAAACATTGCTTTTTCTTTGTTACCGGAAATAATATTGGATTATTTTTTGTAAATACAGCATTTAATAATTACAAAAAGTGTCGTGATTCATTTGAAAATCATGAAAGTACACCATATCACAAAAATTCAGTACAAATTGATAAAACGCTTGATGTAATTATCCAAAAGCCTGAAGCATTGATCGAAAGACTACTCATAAAACAAAGTATATTTATAACTGAATTTTATAATTTAGTTGATTTTGAGATTTAAAATATTTAGTAAGAATTTGAAAAATAGATTATTTAAAATTTTTCCCAATACATTCCTAATATTAAAATAAATGATTTATTAAGTTAGAAATTATAGGCTGTATACTAGGGTGGGTCGAATGTTAATAAATTTTGAGTTCAAGAAAGGAAACATGGTTAAAAAGTTGTATTTTGGTATAGAAAAATCGAATCAAACCATTTTACTTAGATTTATGGACATTTACTGCTCCCAACTTTTCTCCGAAAATGCAGTTCAACATAAGTGTGAAAACAATGTAATTTGGCTAGTGTCGGAATGTGTTTTGCGCCTTTGTCCATATTTAGATGTAGCTTTCTTAAGAGCTTATAAGTATATTATTTACTCTCTTGGGCTGAGATAGTATATTCTGTGTCCTCATCCCGCATTGAAATATATCCTGACAACGTCAGTGATTAGGAAGGGCCAAATTTGAATTATCCTTTTCAAAGACAAAAATCAACTTTCGAAATTATTTTTTATTAAAAACATCCAGCCAAAAGTTTAGAAATGTATTAGCGAGGGCATAAAAAGAAGTCACATGAAATCAGCTTTGCTTTGCACCTTGGGCAATTCCTTCCTATCTTTACTTTCATCACTAGCGGCTTCAGTCTCCGTGTCACTTCTTGAGGTCGGATGTAGATCGTTAACTTCAGTGTCCATTATTTCATTTTTCATTTGTTTTCCTTTTCCTGTAGGGCTGCTTTTCATTTGTTTTCTCTTCAATTTTGAGGTTTCCTGTCTGTCCGTATTTCCGATTTTCATGTTTCTGGTAGTTTGTTGGTCAATCCAGAACTCCCACTCTAAGGTAGGAATTTTCAAGGCAAATCGGCATGTACACTGACTTCTTCCACGAGCACCATCATTAAAACATTTGCAGCAACATATGTCAAACAATTTGGAAAACGAGCTTAACTTATCTTGAAATTTGGCAGATGACCTCTTGCATACTGGATACTTCTCTAATTCACGCACTTTTGATATTAGTCGCTTGACAGGAACCACAATACTACTGAACTCAACAGTTGGGATACTTGCCTTCATATAAATTTCCTTCACCTTATTTGCGAGAAGAGTTGCTTGTTCGTTAAAGCCAGTATGAAATTGCGTACATTTCTCATTGTAACAGTAATCACGAAACACATCTTCACAAGTAGGTAATTGGTTTCTGGGTAGTTCACAAGTTTGACCAAACAGACAATGACGTGATTTACTTCTTGTTTTGCGAAATTGCTTATTTCTCTGTCCCTTCATAACTGCTCTTCTGTACTCAGCTCTGGCAAAATAAAAGTGAATCATCAAGTTAACTTTTTTAATTATGTCCAGCAAACACTTGACATCCAATCGAAACAAATTAAATTATCTGAGTTTAGACTGACTAGTAGTATCCATGTGGATTATGTGTTGACTGTAGTGTGTGTGTTAGTATTGTTCAGAAGAAATTGTCTTTGTGAGTGCTTGTGTGAAGGTGCTTCCGTGAATTAACCTCTCTATACATGCACGCGTTAGCTTGGACTTGTGAATAGAGCATGTCAAAAATGGTCTTTCTGCAAGCGTGTGACTGCTTGCAGGATGAATTTACAATGGCACATGTGCGAGCATTTTTACTGGGATAGTACTAATACATACAAACAAAAGTTGGGACCTGTAAACCCTTTTAAACAGCAGTCTTTTGCAGGGATATTTCATTTTCTAGCATAAGCACAACTTTTTAGGCATGTTTGGAGAAAAAAAAAATTTTCGACCCACCCTACTGTATACGTCAAAACTATTGCATATATTATAAATTATCTAATATTGTTTGGTCAAAACCACATAGAAGGCCCCATAGCCAGCGTATTTGTATTATTATAATTTTAAGCGAATTTCTCGTATCTCAAAATTTTAAAAATTGCCATAATGAGAATTCTCATTTCTCGAGAATATAAAAAGTACGAGAAATCACAATCACTGACCAAGATGACGACGGGTCGCACATCAAAGGTCTTTTGATTCCTTCAAAATGGCCCAACTGGTACTTGGAGATTTTTTCCTACAATGGTGGAAAGATATATATTATTGGCAAAAAAAAGAAAACTGTACACGACTATGAAAATAAGTCAAAGTTATTTAATGAAAAATGATGCGTTTTTGTCCGCGTAATATTTGGATCTTCGATATCAATGAGTTCTTTTCTATGAAGAAAAAACAACGCAAGTAAAATTGGAAAAAACTTGGAGATATTTACAGCAGATATTAAAGAATGCAAGAAATAGCTCTGATTTGGATTAGAGTATTAACCCTTTAATGATCAGCCCGAGCTTAATTCAGGCAATGTTAATTTCCGTACGCAACTAATTTTTTTACGAACTGATTCTTTACATTCTTCGAAAACAAATTATACTTATTGCAACTCAACAAGTGCATATAATAATATTTAATTACAACTGAAGTTCGAAGTACAATAAAGTTAAAGATAGTAAAATTAAAGTAAGTTATTTTTTTCATTGTTATTAGTTCACGGTATAATAAAATCTTACCTGGAACACCAAAGGATGTTTATGATAAGAATGTTTATGACGAGATAATTGTTTGTTAACCTAAATCATATTTAGTCTCTGATAAACAAATATTGAAATTTTATTTTGTATTGGTTCATTCAGTCTTCAGTAAAAATTATACAGTGCACGTGTATTGATTTACTCTGTTGTCTTACACTAGTTGGTATTTATTTTTTAAATTAGTAAGTCAAATTATTATTTATTATATTATTCATTTTAGAATTTTTCTCTTGGAAATAATCAGCGATTCCGAAGATTCTGATTTTGAATTTGTAAATTTGTCTTAGAATAATTCCGAAACTATTGAAATTGAAAGTGATGATCAAGAGAATATAGATTTGTATGTACCTGCAATTTGATATGAAATTAGTATTAATAAATATTCTCTGCCACCATCACGATTTCCATTTACTGGAACACCAGGTTGTAATTTTTAAATATCAGATATTGAGGATATTGTGCCATATTTGAAATTATTTGTTGATTTGGACTTGTTAGATATGGTTGTTAAATTAACAGTCTTAAATTCAAATATTTTTCGTTCTTAAAGGAAAAACAAATTGGAAAAGTTTACGAGTATTATAAGATTTTCTCATTAGGAACGCAAAAGTATTTATTTAATTTTAAGTTACATCCCAAGCTGTCACTCGTTTAAATGTTCTAAGGAAATTGTTAAATAATAACCAATTATGGGTTACTACTATCGCTCTAATTTGCTCTTGACATATATATCGGGCTGTTGGTGCAATTTTGGGCCAGTTTTGATACTAAAAAGTACTTTTCTGGATTAAAAATACTTAGTTAATATATTACATCGAGCAAAATTAAGATTTAATTAATATTTGACATTTCTATTAGTAGTAGAAATATCCACTTGGACCCAAACACCGTCCAGTCCATTATCAAACAAAACTTCACTTAATTTTTGTTTTCGTTTATGTTCCCTCAAATGTTCGAGCCCAAATGGATACTTCTTCTACTACTCTTAAAAGTCTAAGAGAAAAATCTTAATTCTATTTAGAAAAAAATGATAAATATTTTTTTTATTATTAAAATCATTATTAAATCTAGAAAAATATTAATAATTTTCAATATAAAAATTATAGATATTCAAATCCTTTTGATCTAGATCCATTATCATCATATCCTTTATTATTTTAATCAAATCATTTCCTCAGTATAAAATTATTTCACGATAACACTTTCAATTTTCATACATTTCATTTTTTCATTATAATAATGAACTGGATAAAATTATCTGAAAGAATCGTGAATTATTGCACTTCATGGATAAGATAAGTGCAGAGAGCTTATACAAATAATTATGTGAGTATGAATGTACCCTATTTTGATTATTGGGGTTACGTAAACTTGAAGGATAACCCAGATATGTTAGAAACTCTGAAGGAGAGAAACGACTTTTAATAAATTCCCTGAATTCTGGACCAGATTTTTGATGTCAAAGACAGTATGTGATGACCTTAAGCAGGTGGAGGAAGAGAAGCCTTTCCAGCGTATATAGATGCATAGAATTCTTCAACAGGGGCTTATACAAAAAATTGGTGTCAAGACAACTGCTAAGTTCCAATTGGGATTTCGCCTAGGCACCATTAATAAAAAAGCACCTTAATTCAAATTGGGACCACTGACAAAAGAATCCACTCAATATCAAGATTTCGATAAATTAGACCAGGGAAAACATGTTTATAATGGTCTGGTAATCGCTGATCTAGCACTCGTCAAATTGGAGCCGTGGAATAGAATTATATAATAATTGCCATACGACAGCTATTACTAGAATCAACAAATTCCTTTTCCTTGTAATTAATGAAGTCCTTTCCATTTGTCCTTGTTTTAATTTTATCCATTTGTTATTAATGAGATCAGATAAATCATATGAAATTATTGTGAAAGTGAAATCACGAGAAAATCCGAAAAAAATATAACAGATTATAGTATTTTGATTATGGAATGTGTATCAGTATTATTATTCATTTTAGTTAATTGATTTATTTTTGAATTTATATTTATCGGAGAATAAGACATTGCAAAAAAGAAATAATTTATTAATTTTAATCATCATTTAATGTTGTATGATGATTAGGGCAACCCATTGCAACTTTTTGCAACTTTTTGCAACTTTTGCAACTTTTGACTTTTTTTGGAAATTTTTTGATTTAAAAATTATATATTCATATATAGATTTTTTGATTTAAAAATTATATATTCATATATAGATTTTTAATTTTTTTTACCATGAAAAATAATTCGAACATTAGAAAATACTGTGCATTATACAATAAGGAGTTTGTAATGGCCCCAAACGATCAGTTGTACTGCAATCTGTGTTCTAAAACAGTCGACCACAAAAGAAAATATACGATTGAAAAACACCGAAGAAGTTTTAAGCATTCCATCTTATTATCCCAATTAAATAGCGAAGAACCCGCTAAACAAGACTTTATAAGCTTGAAGAAGAGCGAATTTCTTGAAATATTAACAACCGCGTTAATATCAATCGACCTGCCGCTTCACAAACTACGAAATAATAGTCTCAAAAGGCTCTTTGTTTTTTTGCAACTTTTTTTTGCAACTTTTGGGTTGCCCTAATGATGATGTAATGTTATAGTCAATTATTGTGTAATATGTCAATAACATGGTCGCCTCAAGGATGTTGATAATAGCTAGTAATATAAAGTAGGCGTTTACATAACAAAAAGGGATCAGAATCAGAGCACATATAATACTACTACTATATATTTTTCAATGATTTTTGCCCTAATCAACCAGCCTGAACAATTTTCTATTATTACCGTACATGATTTAATTTTCTTCAAGGCGACTTGGCCAAAAATATAAAATGTCACGTTGTTTACGATAGACACCCATTTTGCTGTAAAATTTGCATTTATCATCTAGTTAAAATAATTTTATTGCGTTTTCTCTTTATAACTCTGGAACTTTTCATCTTTTGATTGATGCCAAAATCAATAATCATTTTTCCCAGTCTAATATACTCATCTATTTTTACAGGGGCGCCTTTGGGTGGAGTAAAGTCGAGTACCTGGCCCGCGCTATGTCATGTAATAAAATCTATTTGTATAACTGTATGCAGCAATTGAAAACACTTTGTCAGTGTTTACTTTATTTGTCTTAATCAACAAGCACCATGATAAACCATTTCAAATAAAACTCATGTCATTTGTTAGTCCAAGCCCTAAAAATAACTAAAAAACTTCGTTTTGCTCTTTTTTCTTGTTTTAATTAACCTTAATTAAAAGTAAATGGTCACCTGAGACGAATTTCCCTTTATATCTCAAAAAATTTCGAACGAGGTATTTTTTCCAATTTTTCATTCGTCGACTACTTTGGAAATATTCAACCGATTTGCTGAGCTTACTTACTGATTGTTATATCTTATAATTTGATAATTTATTGACGATTGTGCAAGTCCTAACTTTGATATTATTTAGTTTTATATTTATAAATATGTAGAGGAAGAATCGTAAATAAGTGGAGGGGGGGGTACTAATTGACTTCCTGCAGGTCAATTCCAATGTTTTCTCGATCCCAGTAGTTATCCATATCGTTATCCAAATAATTATCACAGGTAATTCATATTTTAACTCTTTTCCAAACTTGGATTAGGGTAGCGGTCCACTTTTGGACCTTCACCCAAATATTCCTCCTCTTTGTCTCGATCTCTGCGTCGTGAAATAAATGCATTAATTCATTCATTGTACTCGGGCTAGGCACCATTATCCTTTTAGACAGCCAATCTTATGGCAATTGTGCCTAGGTACATTTTACTATGTCTGATTTATAATCGTGGTAATTATCACTTACTTATTTCATCTTGGTATAATAGGATTTACTTCAAATGTGACGCGCGACTAATGACAACGACGATCATCGACAGTTACTAGAAACTAATTCGAACTCAGTAAGTGTTATTGACGAATTGGAGTAAATTAAGACCCGTGGACAATGGATAGACCTTTTTAGAAGAATTAGCGATAATTTAAACAAGACTCCCCCTCGACAGTTCACAAAATTACTAGAACGAACAAGGTACACAATTAGGCATTAAACAAGACTTTAGAACAACGAATGAGACTCACTACCTGGATGAGATTTCGTCATCCTTAATAATTCTATGTAAACTATATCTAATTTTAAGTGTGGGGATTTGGTTAATCTTTAAAATGTAATTTGTGGTCCATACTCTAATTCCCTGACCTTCCATTCACGATGTTAATTTCATAACAATTATTATAAAAAATAAAAAACAAACTCAAAATCCCTGACTACCATTTAATGCAACAAAATTAACTCGTTACTTTTTCAGTGAAAATAAAATTCAAAATTTCAGCGTAAGATTTTGATTAAATTGTGACTGAAATGCGTCGGTATATATAGTCCGATTTGGGTGTGGGAGTATATGCGCGAGAATTGATTCAGTAAAAAAATTTGAATCATTTTAATTCTACTTAATTTTATCATTTTTGATCAATTTTTCTACTTCTGTTACATATCTATCTATGGTTGCAGCGACTATTGCGCGCAAGTAATTATTTTAAATAGTTAATAAAACTCCAATATTACTAAATTAAAACTTTTTTAAACATTGATAATAAAATAATATATAAAATTAATATATAAAAATTAAAACTTAGTTTAAATGTATATATCTTGCTGAGATTTACTGTGCGCTAAGATTCTGCGCTCAATCGTCGGCGTGCAAAAGTCGGTGCAGCCGTATCTATGTTGAGTTTGAGTGGATTCTATTTGGTTTTTTATAGAGGTCGCAATTCCCGGGATCCCAGGAATATATTCAATCCAGAAATTCCGGGATTCAGGATCCCAAATCCCGATCCCGGAAAAACCATTTTAATTATTAACTAATTTCTAAAAAAATGAAAAATCATTTACATTGTTTGTATTTATGATTTTGTGCTGTTATTTAAGTGAACTTAAAAATTTAATTTAAAAGAATATTTAATTTACTCATTTTTATTTTACCATTTTAAGTGTTTTTAACACTAGATTTACGGACCGAGCCAATTTGACTCATTCAAAATTTGATCACTATATATACATAAAACTTTAATATTACTTTTTAAAAACATACGTTGGTTTTTAATTAAGTAATGAAATATATGTAAACGCTTATTCCTCTTCCTCGCAGACCCCTTCATTTCGCATTATCGAATGTGGTATACCTATTTTCACGATTGTGAGCTAATTTGACTCGTAGAATGGTTTAGCAGTTAATCGCATAACATGAAATTTACTGGTCCTATCAGGCCTGGACAACAGTCAAGTCGCACGTGATTTGTTTCTCTTCTCATTTGGCAATACTCACATACAATATTTGTATGTATGTGGTAGTAATTATCACTTGTTTTCGTTACTCCGTTACCTTATTACCCACTTCTGTCGTCATTTCGATATATACATCGCGTGTGAGCAGTGCAGTGAAGTAATATATAATTTATAATTTCATAAAATTCATTTTTTGCCAGAAAAAATTGATCCACAAAGGTAATTTCGTAATTTATTTGTAAAAGGTATTACAACTGATATTTACTTTATGTGATTATCTAGGGTTTTTATTATGGGAAAGAATCAGAAAAATTGTCTTTTGCTGAAAAAACTAATCAAACTAAAGAAAGACCAATCAGATAATGAATCGGATGCAATTGATATAGACCAAAGTGATAACGAAATTGAATTAGAGGACGAAGTCAATAAAATTGAATCTTCTAGCAGTGAAGATGAAGATCTTTGTTATATAGCTCGTAACAAAAAAAGAGCTAGAGTGATTTCTGATTCTGAAACTGAAAGCGAAGATGAAATTTTTCGTTACACAGCTCCTAGTAAAAAAAGAGCTAGAGTTATTTCTGATTCTGAAATTGAAAATGATCTAGATGCTATCGATACATCTTCTGATAAAGAAATTTTAGCCGAAAAAGCTGCTGACGGGACTTTATGGGAAAGACTGAATGAAGGTAGAAACGTAGGTAGATCACCGATTTATACCATATTCAGAGACATTTCTGGTCCAACTGCCTATGCTAAAAGGCATATTATGCTTGGTTCAGCAAGTAGTGCATTCAAGTTGATAATTGACGATGGTATGATGGCGTATATAAAATCATGTACCGAACTCGAAGCTCGTCAAGTTTTGAATAATAAGGAATGGACGGTTACAAAATCACAATTGTGGGCCTTTGTAGCAATTTTATTTGCTAGAGGAGCATATGAGGCTAAAAATTTGAAGTATTCATATTTGTGGTCTACGAAGTGGGGTCCGGCTTTTTTCGCCCAGACCATGTCTAGAGATAAATTTACAGACATACTTCGGTTCATACGTTTTGATAGAAAAAATGAACGCAGTGAAAGACTGAAGACAGACAAATTTGCCCTGATTTCAAAAATATGGGAAGAATTTATAGAGAATTGTCAGGCTTGCTATAAACCTGACGCAAACATAACGATCGATGAGCAATTATTCCCTACTAAAGCTAGATGCCGATTTACGCAGTACATGCCGAATAAGCCGGATAAATTCGGCATCAAATTTTGGCTGGCATCCGATGTTAGAAGTAAATATCTTGTAAACGGTTTTCCGTACTTGGGCAAGGATGAAATCCGAGGACCAAACATTTCCTTGAGCGAATTTGTAGTAACTAAGCTTGCAGAGCCATATTTAGGCTGTGGACGGAATATTACCACAGATAACTTTTTTACTAGTATTTCACTTGCAAAAAAGTTACTTGCAAAGAAAACTACTTTGGTTGGCACTATACGTGCAAACCGAAAAGAATTACCAAAAATTGCGAAAGCCAAAAAAGATAAAATGACAAAATTTTCTACAAAACTGTATAGATCTGAGAATTGTACCCTGACCATTTATAAAAGCAAGCCTAATAAAAAAGTTTTACTACTAAGTACAAAACATAAAAATATAACAATTGAAAAAAATAAGAAACTTGTTCCAGAAACAATAACCTATTATAATAGTACCAAGTATGGCGTTGATGTACTTGACCAAATGGCCCGAAAATATAGTGTTAAAGCAAGTTCACGCAGATGGCCTCTACAAGTTTTCTACAATATTTTAGATTTAGCAGCTATCAATGCTTGGATTCTATATAAAGAGACGACTCAAGTAAATATTTCACGAAAAGACTTTATTTTCCAATTGGCTGAAGAGCTAAGAAGCGAATATAGAGAAGAAGTCGAGAACACTTCCATTCCACAGGCAGAAATTCATGCTACTGACGCACGGAAGAATTGTCAAGTTCAACAATCATGCAAAAGAAACAGATGTAGAAATCATTGTGCTAAATGTAATAGAAATGTTTGCGGAAAATGTGTTTCAAAAACAGAGTTTATATGTAAAAAATGTTTTCCATAAATTTTTTAATAATAAACATTTCATTTAAAATAGTTTCGAACTATTTTCTTTGCGAAAAACTTCAATTTTCTTGTATGAGTCAAATTGGCTCACTTCAGTAAAAATAGGTATATATTCAACATCCGTAAATCGAGTGTTAAATAAAATAAGGTAAGCAGTTATCAGAAAATTTAAGAAAAACCATATTTTGTGACAGCCATGAACAATTATTAGCCGCGATGCGAACATCGGTATCACAAATAACGGGAAGTGATTGTGAAGGTTATTTCTCAAATATGATGAGGTATATCGTAAAGGCGTTCAATCGCGATGAATTTTAGTAAATTTCCAGCTTGGTGTAATATTCATTAGTATGATATTTTATTATATGATTAAATGTTCTGTATGTGGATTAAATGTTTTTGGAAAAGGATTAAATGTTTTTGCAAAAGGATTAAATGTTTTTGGAAAAGTATTAAATGTTTTTGGAAACCCTGTATATTTTTAATTCAAAGTTTATTAATTTATTTCTTACTTTATCACAGATTTAGCGATGACATATATGGCAGAAATATGGAAATTTTACGACAGATCAGAAACAGAAACATCTGCTAAATGCAAACGCTGTCCACAAATTATTAAGACGACAGGAGGATCGATCTACTAAGATACTTCATACACTTTTAAAAAGTATTCAAGATGTAACTACATGTCAATCCCAAAATATTTTTATATGCAAGAAACGAAAACTAACAGACTATTTTGCAATTAAAGACGATAAATAACTTGAAGCCACAGTTTCGAGAATGGTAGCACGAGATGGATTTCCATTTTTAGTATTTGTTACTTCTAATGATCTAATGTATACATTCATCCCTCAATTTAAGTGCTTGGATTTAATGCGGAGAAAAATATTTCCCCCTATATCACGATAACACTTTAAATAAACATATTTGTCTATCAGTATGTTTTGAAATCGTTTAGTCAATATATACCGTAAAGTTCTGAATATAGTACCTCGGATACACTAATAGCAACATTTGTCCAAATACAGTACCCTGGGTACAGTAAATGGATTTTTTTAAAAATTAATTTCGAACTTTATATTGGATTTATGTTTCATGCAAGTTTTATTCTATCTACTACAAAAACCATTATGAAAATGGTGTGAAACTTCATCTATTAATAAATCCATTTATATTTGCTAAACATCATTTTGACAAGGAGGTCGAAAATATAAACGATTTTTGAATATTATGAACAAATATTATAAACAAATTCTCATTTGACAACTAAACAAAAAAAATCTAAAATCTGATCTCAATTAAAAAAAATCGAAAAAGGTTATCGAAAAAGTTTAAAAATATATTATATTAATATTTTTGGCCTATCACAGTATAGGTAGGTGTCATTAGTGTTTTGAAATTTTCTTTTTTTATTTAACATTTTATTTTAATACAGCCATGTCATCGAAAAGGAAGAATATCACAATTGAACTCAAGTTGCAAATTGTATCGCGAGTAAAGAATGGAGAGTCATTACATTTTTTAGAAAATGACACTGGTTACCAAAGAAATCAAATCAGGAAATGAGTACGTCTGGAGAATGATTTTCTTGGATTAATAAATAAAAGAAGCAAGATTAGAGTTTTGGGTGAAGGTTTTAAGCCAAAATTTCGCGAAATTGAAAATCTTTTAGTGGACTGGTTTAGAAAACAGCGATCCAAAAAACTTGTTAATTATAATGAGCTTCGAAGACAAACAAAAAAAATTTAGAAAACATTCCAGAATCACCAGAAAATTGGTTATTTCATTGCAGCAGCAAATGGCTTTCGAAATGTTTTTCGCAGAAACAAGATTATTTCGAGAAAAATAACTCACTAAAGTCAACAGGAAAATTGTACGGCTACTGAATTATTCAATAATGTTCAAATTATTTAACAGCCGTAAATATGAAAACAATTAACTTTGCCAAAAATTGTATTTACAATATGGATAGTAGGTAGTTAGTAGCCCCGTGCAGCAAGCACACCTCTAAATTTTATAAGTAAATGTAAATAAGAAATTAAATTATTAACAGTTATAGATTTTTTAAACTTATTGATAGAATTAGGTAATATATTTAATATTATGATAATTGTTTTCGAAATTGAAATATTTAGTGTAAAATAGAAAATTTAATAATAAATAGCTATTATTACAATTTTAAAGGACTTATTCACCAAAAAAGAAATTTATTTCTATTGTCTTATTCCATCAATAAGTTTAAGTCTATATCTGGTAAAAAAATTAATTTCTTATTTACAACATTTGAGAATTTAAAAAACTTAAAATTTTTATTGTATTTTATAAGACTTACATTTGAATATTAACTTATTTTGATTGAAAAGAGTAATTGTTTTTTAAATTCAAAATATTTAGTGTAAATCAAAACATTTAGATTATTAAGGTATTAAAGTACTTATTCAAAAATTTTTTTTTAAAAGTCCTAATCAATATTTCTCAATAAAATACCATTCAGTCAGTTATGAATCAATAATAATGTGAAATTATATCGTTTTATTAGATTGTAATGAATGCACAGTAAATTAATTTAGATTTATGGTTTAGAACAATGTTTTATTAAGTAGGGGTAATGATCGATTTACTTGGTTTTGACAATGAAATCTTTACAGATAATTGGGATTGACATCAACTTTAAATTTTTTTATCTTTATGTAAATGTTATAGGCAAACAAAAGTTGAGAAATATTGACTTAAAACATCGACAACAACTAAAGAAAATTGATCTTTATTGGAAGAAATCTATCGGGTGATTTTAATTAGTAATTAAGTCGGTTGAATATCGGTAAAATATAACCATTTGAAGAAATATATTTTATTGAATGGATAAATTTAATCTTTCAATGGGACCTAGTCAGTTATAAGGGAATTGTACAGTAATATTTATTTTAAATTTCAAGTACGGTGAATTACATTTACAACAAAAATTTAATTATAACTGATTTTATATATAGATTTTATAAATTGTTTAGAGTTAATGATTTTAGAAGATTTTAGTGAAATATGTGTGATAATAGGAATTTAAGATATAATTATAGTCATTTAAAGTAATTTTAAGGAATATTATTAGTTTGAGGGAAATATATATCTTTTAAAGGGTATTTATCGATAAAATACTAATCTTTATAGACAGATATTTCAGGGAAATTTGATGTTTTAGATGATTTTATTAGAGAAATGAATTTACTGGTTTATTAGATGTTATCATTAGTGGGCTTATATCAGTCTCTTTTGACATTTATTTCTAAGATATTGTTGACTTTGATAATTTTTGATGAATTTATACTGAATTTTTGGAATATTTTGAGCAACCAGTCAATCAATTTGAGTATACATGTATTACTTTTAAAAAAAATTAAAATTAATTTATTTCAATCAATTATCTACGAGATTTTATTTCAAAATTCTTATTAATTTATTAACTTAGTTGATTCATATTAACTTGAATGATTAGTATTTTTTATATTTACTGGATGATTAATGACTAGAATTTAAAGTTCTTTCTTGTCCATTAATTACATTTTGTTATTTATTATGTTTTGAATAATTTAAATTTTTACACTTATTTAATCAATTTTTACCAAGTTATTGATTCCTTGAGTTCAATTAATTTTTCATACAATTTTTTCAAGTGAAGAGTATATTCTTTTAAAGATTAATTTGTTAGAACATAGTTGTTGGTATTTGTTAGTAAGTAGTTGGTATCTAGTTGTAAATACGTGTTCGTAAGTTACTGATACGAAGTTGTTGGTATCTTGTACTTGATACGATGTTGTTAACTGATTGTTATTATATAGTTGTAGGTTGATATTTGTTAATTTCTCGATAGGTTTTTTTTTACATGGTACTTGGTAGTTGGTTGTTAGTACATGATAGTTAGTTAATGGGTAGATGGAGGTTGAGTGTTACCAATACCCTTACGACCAGTAACCTTACAACCAATACCCACATGACCAGTACCCTTAGGGGGTCAAAGATCTTGTTGGATAAACTCAGAATATATATATAATAAAATGAATTAACAATAACTATTTATTTAATGCAATTTTTTACTTTGCAATAATAAGTCAGCAGTAATCAATTAAAAGAAGAATGTTTTGTAAATTAAAACTAGAATTCAATAGTCTTTCATTGTAATTTTATTTAAATTATTTTCAATTCCACGAGGGGTTTTGAAGTGGTTGAGTTGACAATTATTTATTTTTGATAAAAATCAACATTTTTGTTAAATTTAGACATTTAGAAAAGGTTTTTCTTCTGATTGTAATTAAAAATATTTTTGAACACAAATAAAAAAATTAATTTAAAAAGCATTTGATAAAATATTTAGTTGATTGTAAGTAGTTAGTTGTAAGTATATAATTGTTTGAGAGTTAGTACTTGGTATCTGGTACCTAGTTGGTAGCTTGTTGTTGGTTGTTAGTACATGCTACCTAGTATTTGGTACTTATTTGTTAGCGCCTGGTTAAAAATATTTAGTAGCTGGTAGTTGGTATCAGATTGTTGAATTATTATTATTATTATTTTTATTAATATTATTTTATCATTACGAATATTATTATTATCATTGAAATTTTCATTTGACTTTGAAAAATATTTCATTGAAATTTGTATTTGAAATTAACTTAAAAAATTATTCCATTTAAATTTTCATTAAAATTTGACTTTAAAAATTTTTTCATAAAAATTTTCATTTAAAATTTTTATTTCTCAAACACTGACTATTATTCTAACTTTTCGTTAATAAATTTTAAAAATCTTACTTTAATTAACTTATTATTTTAATTTAATTTACTTATTACATTAATTTACTTTTATTTAAAAATTATATTTCATAAAATATTTCATAAAAATTTTCATTAAAAAATTTCAATTCTCAAACCTTCTCTAACCTTTTGTTAATAAATTTAAAAATCTTACTTTAATTTACTTATTTAAAAATTATTACTTTAATTTACTTATTTGAAAAATTATTACTTTAATTTACTTATTTAACTTTAATTTAGAATTTTAGACCATTGATTACTTTAATTTAAAAATTTGAACCTTAATTAACTTATTTAGATCATAATTTACTTTAATTTTAAATTTTAGACCATAATTAACTCATTTGAACCCATTGATTACTTAATTTCAATTATTTATAATTTATAATTTATAATAACCATAATTAACTTTAATTTAAAAATTTGAACCTTAATTTACTTTAATTTAAAAATTTGAACCTTAATTTACTTCTTTGAGCCCATTGATTACTTTAAATTAAATATATAGACTTTAATTTACTTTAATTCACTTTAATTTTAAAATTTGAACCTTAATTTGCTCATTTGAGCCCATTGATTACTTATTTAAAAAATTTGAACCTTAATTTACTCATTTGCGCCCATTGATTACTTTAAATTAAATATTTAGATCTTAATTTACTCTAATTCAAAAATTTGAACCTTAATTTACTTTAATTTTAAAATTTTAACCTTAATTTACTGTAATTTAATTTTTTAGAACCTTAATTTACTTTAATTCAAAAATTTGAGCCCATAATTTACTGTAATTCAATTTTTAGACCCATAATTTACCTATTTATCCTTAATTTACCATGCTTTTTTAGTGTAAACCCTTTTTTGTATTGAAAATCCCAGGACCAATGATACATACCCAAATAATACTGACTTATCCTTGGTTTTTTTATTGAAGACTACCTTTTTCTATTGAAAATATCCTGAGACCTTAAATAACTATGCTTTTTTTAGTGTAGACCACTTTTTTGTATTGAAAATCCCAGGACCAAGGAGACCCACCTTATTTTAATTAGAAATATCAATGCTCTTTTATATCAATGGATTTTATATTGAATATACCAGGACCAAGGAGACCCCCTCACTATAGTCTGAAAAATCCTTGGCTTTTTTAGTGTAGACTGATATTTGGATTGATAATCCCAGGACAAAGGAGACACCCCAAATAATACTGACTTATTCTTGGATTTTTTTAGTGTAGACCACCTTTTTCTATTGAAAATAATCTTAGACCTTAAATTACTATGCTTTTTTAGAGATAATCGGACTTTGTATTGAAAATCCCAGGACCAAGGAGAACCCCCACTATAGTCAGAAAAATCCTTGGCTCTTTTAACGAGGACCCTTTTTGTATTAAAATTATCAGGTTCCATCGAGAGCTACTCATTATAGTCTGAAAATCCTGGCCTTTTTTCTATAGGGCCTATCTAAATGTATTGAAAAAAATAAACGTAGCCCTCTGCAGCAATTGCGTAATCAAAAAAAAATTTTACCCCCCCTAGTGCTTGCGGCAGGGGACTACTAACTACCTACTATGGATGAAACTCCATGTTATTTTGACCTGTCTTATATTAAAACTTTGCATTTCCAAGGTGAAAACAAATGATGGTTTGGATACTGGACATAATAATAATCGTTTCACTGTTGTTCTGTGCATCTCGACTGCGGGAAAATTGGTGCGCACTCTTATTATACTAAAAGAATTAAAAAAAATACCAAAGTTAATTTACCAAAAGACATCGATCTTTGTGATAGCTTGGGTGGTTCGATGACCACAGATTTAATGTTACGTTGGTTGTATGTTACGTTCCCAATAGTGTACCTGGGTATAAATTACCAATTTGAGGACCCGGGAATACTAATTGGATTTATTATTTTTTCAGAATATTGCCATTTTCCAATTAGAGTACCCGGGTATTGTATTCAGAACTTTACGGTATTAATATTCTTATTAATTTCACAATACTTTAAATGAAGTCTATAGAAAAAATTCTATATTCTATAGAAAAAATTATAATTAAATAAGTTTAATTTAACGTTAAAATGTTGAAGACAGGATCAAAAGAGAAACAATGATTGAAATTTTGGCTCGTCTGTTAAATGGAGATGGTTGCACATCAGTGGCTAGATGTTTTGGAATGGATGAATCTACCATACGTACTATTAGAGAAACGAGGGAAATATTAAAAGTAGTGTGGTTTCTAGATCTATAATAAGTTGTAAGTTTTCGTCATACAAAAGAGATAAAGCCATGGAAATCATGGAATAGACATTGACGATGATAACCAAAAAAGAATTCGTATTGATAGTAACCTAATAAAGATAAAGCTGTCAAAATTAAATGGAGACGGACGATGATTTATAGAGAGCAGCGATGAATAATTTTAAAATGAAGAAATTACTGTTATATTATTAAATTGTTTGTTGCTATTACAAGATAATGAAGCTACTATTTCTATGTTGATGTTATTATAAAATAAAGTCAAAAAGTGTATCTGTTTTTGTTTTTAAATATAAATGTGTTTGTACGATGTTTAAATATTTCGAATTATTCCTTGATTTCAATTTTCCCGGAGCCTAACTTTTGCATAGATCAGTGGTGGCCAACCCAAATCAATGGAAGGGCCAAATTTTCGGAAAAATACTATCACGGGCCACAATAAATTCATTTAAATCAATATAACTCGTTTTTCGATTCAAGTAAACTTAGAATCAATTTTTTAAATTAAAAACATGCTTAATTCGAATATGAATTCTAGAAAAGACAATTATTGATTTGATGTTTAAAATTGTGTCCGGGCCACATCAAAACGCTTCGCGGGCCACCGGTTGGCCATGGCTGGCGTAGATCAATCTATGTGTGTATTGTGCATTTTTTGAGTTCTGATTTGAGTCTAATATCTAGAGGAAAAGAATTAAGCTTTCAAATTACATTAGACTGGACCGAACTGCAGTTGACTTTACCAGAAAATAATAACTAGAAACTCCCTCAAATAGTGATGAATAAAATTTTTTAAATAAACTGCATTATGCCTAGTGGTCGCAACTTTCAAAAAATGTGTTACACAGTATATTTCAGTAGAAATGAAAGATACTGAATACGAATTTCATCTATATTATTATAAGAGGTCATGTAAAAACTTATTAATTATTACTGTTTAAAAAACACATGTAATAGTTACATTATAACTTAATTAATAGTCTCCCTCTAGTTCTCATCCTACATGCATAATAATATCCATTATCCAATGATTTCTAGTGATTATTAAATTGATGTCATTTCTTTTACGTGATTTAATAAAAGCACTTGTACGGGCAGTTAAAGTTAACATTCAGTATTTGGTTGGGAAATTACGAATTATTTGCCACCGAAATATTAAGATATTTTCTGAGTATTTTGTTTTTACCAGCCATTAACTAAACGGTTAATGACATTTTCAAAATTGAAACGAGTGAATTGATCTAAATATATAAAAATGCCAGCATACCCACCATTGCGTTCGACAGCATAATGAAAAAAATAGAAAAGCTTATTGGGAAAGGTCTAAAATATCTGGAATCAAAAAGAACATCTAAGACGTATCAAGAAGACTACAGTGTATTTGATATTTGTTTATGTAAGTCTGTCAATGATTGCGTTGTCAAGAGATGAGATTGTAAATACCTTAAAAGATTTAAAGTAAAATGGGTGAATGCAGCGCTGTCTCCGAAGATTAGGAAATAGAGAATAGTTCAAATGACGAAGATTTTGATTGGAACTACACTGAGGATACACGGAATAGAAATAGTAACAGTGAATGGAGTTCCACAAAGTTGCCCACAAGAAAAGCTTTGTATAGCTAGTGATCGAGGAATAGACAGCAATCGGAATGCCTGTTTGATAACAAATATCACTTGAAAGATCTTGAAATTTTTGGTCTTAAAAATGCTTTGCACGCCACCATTTGTTAATATTTAATTTCAACGAATTGTCTTTGAAGTCATTAATTGAAGTAATCCTTCAGTTTCAGGTAGTGTTATTGATATCAAAGATAGGATGATGAATGGTTTAAGTACAGATAAATTGTAAGTTTCTTTATTCAACGCGTTACAATGCCACCTACATGCAAAATACTCAACCTGGCTAAATTATTCAGAAAAGATGGCTAACTAAACCCAACCGATTGTTAAGGCTGTATGAGCTGTACATATTTTTCAGTTGTCTAGACTAATCAATAACTGCCATTTTTATGTGAGATATGAAATATTCCACTTTATATCACTGGCGTATCACAGCAAATAGTCAAAATTTTGCTGTTATTTTTAAGTATTTAATTATAATTTTGCGTTTTTTATTTAATTTTGTTAAAGTTAAAACTTCCCTTTTACCCAATGCCTGAAACAAAGGAGGAAAAAATTTTCTCATTACTATCATTCATATATTTGGATTTTATTCAAATTTGAAAACAATTTCCGTTTATATGGCTTTATTACTTCTTATAAGTGGGGACCAAACTTCAGTTCAACGCCAGATCCAGCATGAACTAATGGTTTTCATGTTATTTTACAGTAAAACAGATCATATAAACGGATTAGGTCAGTAAAAGTAATTGTAATTTACATTATAAATTATTAGACAAAATTTAAGGAATTGAAACAATAAACTTTTCATACTGACAAAAACAAAAACTTAATGAAAATAGTCGACAAGATAAATAGGATTTGTGTTGATGTAATAATTTATATAAAATAAATATAGATAAAAATAGACACCAAATTAAATTTTAATAAATAAAAAAACACTAACGTTTATTACAATATTCACATTTATTCAAATTAATCATCATTCATTTAGTAGTAAAACAAAGAAATTAAAACAATATATTCAATTTTAAAAAAGAATTATTTAATTTGAAAATTATATTATTTCATTTTTTTCAGATATATTTTGAAATCAAAATAACTAAGTATTTTAAATGAAACAAATTGTGAGCGTACATCAAGATTCTTTAAGTATATCGAATCAAAATTCATTTTGTTTTTAACCTTTTAAGGTCCAGTCTTATTTTTTAGAATTTTAAGAGTTTCTAAAAAGAATTCAGATTTTCTATTTGCAAAACTAAAAATTTAAAAGACCAAAATTGTATGTACAAAAATAATAAATTAACCCATTTTAAAAGAAATATTTAATTCAAATTAAAATATGAAAAAAATTTGATTTTTTATACAATATTTGAAAAAAAATGTATTTATTATATTCAGGAACATTCTCTATTCTGCTGGTGATCCTGTGTTGGATGATGAGGGTAGGCCCAGACACATTCACCATTAATAAATATCTTAAAATAATTCCAAGTAAATACTGTGTAAATGTATTTGCAGAAGATCAAACATAAGAACCAATATCAAGAACATTGATTCCAAAACATTCTAATATCCATCTAGTTATACAAAAAGTATTTCAATATTGATTCAAAATATTTCAATCATTGAAAAATATATTTTTTATATGTTGGATGACAGAGAGTTATCAACAATTTCGAACTCACAAAATACTATCTATTAGGAGCCAACAAGTATCGTGTGAACATCCATGCAGAGAATGTATAAGAACTAGCCAATCCAGTTCCAACAATCATCTTGATTTAACATTTTGGAGTGACTGAATTGATTTTTTTTATATACAGTATATGATTTTTTATATGGTGATTTAATTGATTGTGGTTTAATAATGTAAATTATTGTATCGGTTTATACTTATTTATTACATTATGTTTTGTTTATTTATATTTATTTACATATAAAATATACACATTCAAAAAGGAAAGGGAAATTTTTAATAAAAAAAATTAATTATTATTAATAAGCCAACAAGTAAAAGCTTGATCTGAGCAAAGTAATAAAAAATATTAATAGCTCGATCTAAGCAAAGTAACAGCTCGGTAAATTAATGAGCAAATAATAATCTCAACAATAATTTGATATAACTTAAAATAAAAATAAATAAATAAACACGTAAAAACATATTTTATACATTTTATTTTAGCATTAATATAAAAACATATTTATGATAACTTGTGGACCAGATAATTCCAGGTTGAATCCTCTCATCTTCACCTGGTTTCATATTGCCATTGACAAAGTGGTACAATGAGAGAGCACTACAAATTCTGTCCTAGTCAAATTGTTCATATTTCTTTATTTTATTTTTATACTACTCATTAAAAATCAGTAGTTAATAAAGCTTTTTTTTGCCGTTCAATTCAATTATTTTTTATTAATCATTTTATATTCAATTTTCATCTAAATATAAACAGATTTTATTTTTCTAATTATTTATTTTAATTATAATAATTACTTATTTAAATTGTTTTTAATTATTGATTGGTCTGCATGTGATGCTATTTATTGCATTTATTGACTGATGTGAAAGTTTTCTCATTTCCAATTGTTGCCTGCAGTATTTCAACAACGAGAAATTCGAAGCGGATCAATATGAAAAGCTTTTGATGAAATATGAAGATGCGAGCATGAAAATCCAAAGAAACTTAGCGTGACTGAATTGGAGACAAAATGTGATATTTTCCCTCGGCCTGGCGTCAGTAATGGGCTTGATGACATTTGATATATTCACAGCCAGCCATGCCGGCATTTTCAGCAGTTTAACCGTGGGAGATTTGGTGCTGGTAAATGGCCTCCTGTTCCAACTGTCCGTTCCGCTCAATTTCCTCGGCACCACATATCGAGAAATTAAGCAATTACTTATAGATATGTACACAATGTTCTCACTGATAGATGTGCAATCTAGAACATGAAGAGATTGTTCCCTGCCAGATCTAATCGATCCCTCGTCGATCACGTTCGGTAATATCAAGTTCTCGTATCCATTAGCAATGAAAATTGACGACAGTAGCAAGGGTATTAGCAACAACAAGGGTAACAGCAGGAACCATCGCCTTGAGCCACCGATCCTGGATCGATTGTCATTCACAGTTTCAGCTGACCAAAAGGTTGCCAGTGTCGGTGGCAGAGGTAGCGGCAAATCCACAATTATCCGCATGTTGTTCCGGGCAAGACATCAAATGAGTGAATCTAAAAAGCCTTCTACGTGCCGTGGCGGTCCTTCCCCAGGATACAGTGCTATTTCACGATTCGATCTTCTACAAATATTTTTCAAATATCCAAAAACCAAAACAAGGTTTAAGATATTCCCAATTCAAAAATTTTTGGATGATAAAAATTGAATTTTTTCCCCGCCGGTCGCAGCTGACATTAGAAATGAGTTTTCGTTTCAATCTTTGTCACAAATTCTAAAGTTCTCCAATTGATTTTGAAAGTGGGCAAAAATTAAAAAAAATGTCACATCATCATAACAATTATCATGCTAGCTTTTTAGTTTCTAAACATAATGTTATAAATTTTTGTGGAATATGAATTTAAATTAAATTCTACATTAGAATAATGCCAACAACGAATATTTAAAATTTGATTCAGCATAAATCAGAATTTTTCCAAAAATGTGACCGCCAGACCAAAATTTTCACTAATAACTTTTTAATATAAATTGTCGTAAAATAAATTTGATACCACTGAAAAGATAATAAAAGGTAATTTTTTACAGTTATTTTATTACTTTTTCTTTCAATAGACATAATTCTGATTTTTCGTCAACGAGATCAGATGATCATGTCTTGATCGATGTCGGTTTGATACAGCCGATCTATGTGCTTCCGAAACATGACGACAACACATATATTTGATTTCGCGTTTTCTATCAGTTGTGTTTTAATATTGAACACATTTTTGGTTAAAATATATTGATTTCAATACACACCTCTTGATAATAAAATTGTTGAATTAATCCCCAACCGTTCGAAAGCACTTCGAATACTGCTAACGTTACCAGTACAGGAACGTTTTATTTGCATTTATTTATTTAAGATTTTCTTGTTTTAATCGAAATGTTTCTCAAGATTTAAAGAAATTATTACGAAATTATTATTTTCAGTTAAAAATTATTTTATTATTATATTTTTTTTGAATAAATTTAATTTATTAATTTATTGTTATATTTTGAATAGAAAATTTCCCCTTTAAAATATATAATAAAGTGTACATAAATAAACCATCATTTACAAGTTAAAATAATTAAATATTTAAATATGTTACTAAATCCAATTATTGAACTCACTTTTTGTTGACGATGACTTACTAATCTGTAATACCATCATCGCTTTCATGCAAGGTTGTTAAAGAGAAAATTAGCGAGGTGTGGTTTAAAACATAGTAAAGAAAAGATAATTACTACGAACATGGAAAGTTTCACTATGTACGTAACCCACAAATAGCTTTCAAAAATTACAATTATCTTTTCCATTGAAATTAAATATAGAATTCAAATTATACACTATGACGCTTTCACTGCTGATAGATAAAATAATAAAAAAAATAATCCATCGCTTTGACAACTTCGTCAGATCCAGGTCGAAGTTTTTGCATTTTTATATATATTCAAATATCACAAAACATTATAAATAATATTTAATTTAATTTTCTTACTACAAATTATTGATAAAAATTTTATATTATTGAAATATAAAAACAATTAGAAAATTTTAATTTAATATCAAAATGCAATATTTTAAATATTTCTTTACAATATGAGTTATTTTTACATTTTGAGGTTATTTTGATACATAAATAATTAATAAAAATTTGTTTTAATATTCGATATTATAATATTATATAATTTTTATTACTGAATGGAAGGAATTTCCTGCACAGTGTGTTATTCCCAAGATTTTAGGTATGATGATGAACACTGTAGAAATGTTTGTAATACCTGTAATGCTATGCAAGAAATTACCGGTGTTGGAATTGTAAATTAGAATTACCATTTTTCAATAAACATTTTATTATTTATTCAGACTTCTTATCTTGGTGATCCCAATGTAAATTTTCAAAGACTTGCCAAAGTGAAATTGAAGAAAAATCCTAAGTTAACTGCGAAAGAAAGAGATCAAATGAAACATAAAGATTCTTCACCATTTGATCTACATGAACTTTTTAAAGTGTGTTTTTACTTTAATTATTAATTTTTCAAAGTGTAAAGTTTATTTAATAATTTTCGGGAAAATTTATTGATAAATTGCTAAAATAAAGCCTCTGATTAATATTATTTTATCAGACATTCTTATATATAATTGTTTATAAATTTTATTAATTTATTTACATTTTCTATTTTTCTACTTGAATTATTTTTAATTAATTTTTTATTTTATTATTAAATTTTAATAATTTTATAGTCTATTAATAAGTTTGTAAAATTTAATTATATTAATTATATATTTTTTTATTTTTCATTTTTAATTATAATTAATTTGTTTAATAGAATTATTTTATTATTTTATTAAAAATTTATATT